>RJWT010006805.1:0-28536 GCA_004365215.1 Cuniculus paca | reverse complement strand
CAAGGAAGAAATCATGTTTGCATATTGCTGTTTTTGCTGTGGTCTCCCCAAGTCGTCTTCTGATCCCTGATGGGTTCTCTGTCTGGTATACAACAGCTGAATGAATGACAAGAATATTGGCAAGCTTTGTGACTTATTTTTCATGCCTAGCCTGTTGGTACTTCTGAATGAGTTTGTAAGCGTCTGTAAACCTAAAGGGGTTTATTTGTCAGAGCTGGAATCTCTTGTGGACAGTTCACTGAAGCTTTGGTGAAGACACACATGTGGCAAAATGTAGCTATTTTATCACGGCTTTTGTTCAGAAGAAACAGGCAAATAGAGAATTTGTAAAGGGGCTCTCTGGTGTCAGTAGGAAATACAGATTTTTGGAGGTGGTTGATAGCACTAGACATCTTCAGAAGTTGGTGGAATTCTTCAGTCCAGAAGACAAATCTTATACCGGCATGCATGTTGTAGGACTAATTGGGGATCCTGGGTACCCTGTTAAAGTAACCCTTGTCATCATTTAGTCTAAAAATGATACCCTTCTGGCAGTTTGCCATGGTACAGTTCAGTTACTTCTGTTTTTAACCCTTTTCTGTTATCATTGCAAGTATGGAAGTATACTGGGTAATACCTTGTGTGCAATAACAGTCTATGATTTCATTTTCTAGACTGGCTTCTTTTCTGACAGTGGTGTGAACTGTGCTTATTAATCATCTGGCTACTGAGTTATTACCTTGGATTAAAGTAAAGCAAGAGAGCACATCAAATCCATGTAAATTCCTTGATTCTAATACATCCTGAAAAGGCCACTTTATTTTTCTCTCTCGTTTTTATCATGTTATATAATGTAACTTGTTCATTTTAGAGACTGTGAACAGTGGTGTGACCTCTGCTTATTAATCATCTGGCTACTGAGTTATTACCTTGGCTTAAAGTAAAGCAAGAGAGAGCACATCAAATCTGTGTAAATTCCTTGATTCTAATATATCCTGAAGAGGCCACTTTCCTTTTCTCTCTCATTTTTGTCATGTTATGTGATGGAACTTGTTCATTTTAAGGACTATGGCCACTGTGATATCTTTTTACTTAGATTAAATGAGTAGTCACAAATAAATGTTATTTATTGCTACATTATGCACATTGAAATTGTGTGTTAGGAACATCAGTGTGGTTTTGTTTCTTGAATGGAACTGTTAGAGTAAGTATCTCAAAAAGAAAATGGTAATTTTTTGACCAAAGATAATTTGTTTAGACACAAACAAGCAAAGTTTATTATTAACAGAAGCATATGGGCAGTGGGAAGGTGGGTTCTGAAGACAACTGCAGTGCATTCTGTGTGTATACTGTGTGCTATTCAGCAAATCAAATAAGACATTTCTCTTGTCAGCATTATTATTCAATCAAAAAAGGTAATTCTGCATTGGAAAATGCACCATTAAAATTAGAGCAGAGCTTAAGTTACCTTAAGACTAACTTCATATTCTGTTTAAATATTTCTCTTACAACTTTAAAATATAAAAGATTGCATATATTTTATATTTGTGTGTGAATGTTTGCATCTCTATACCCAGTCTGCCTTGGAAGCACAGTCTCTCAGTATTGTAAAGATTTATCTTTATGGCTTAATTTTTCTACCCCTCCAACAGTATTTCTGAAGATCGTTGTTTTCCTGTCTTTTTCTCTGTGTTTTTGATAGGAACCATGCTACCAGTGTTCTGCGTGGTGGAACATTATGAAAACGCCATTGAATATGATTGCAAGGAGGAGCATGCGGAATTTGTGTTGGTGAGAAAGGATATGCTTTTCAACCAGCTGATAGAAATGGCATTGCTGTCTCTAGGTTATTCACATAGCTCTGCTGCCCAGGCCAAAGGTAAATAATGCATATGTGGGGTGGGAAAAATTGCTTGGCATCCTTTGTTTACCTCTCAGAGAAAGCAGTGAATATCTTTATTCAAAGAGCTGTAGCCCGTGTTTTACATTGGTTCCTTATAGACTGTGGCTTTAAAAAATTGGCTTAATTCAGTTTGGTTTAGTTAACACACATTTTGCTCATGTGGAATGTTGAGGTAAATTTTTTTTTTAAATTACTTCAGCTGAATCATTAGTATGCTTATTGACCTTAATAATCTGCTCCACTGAGGACCCACAAGGAAGTGAGGAGCGTATTTGAGCAGATGGACTGTTGAGAGTCAATTTGCATTTATGACTGAATATCTAGTTCTGTTTCTTTTATTCTGTTTCTGATGGTTTTATGGGCTGTAAAGTATTTTTCAATGCTGATTCCCACTGCAATAGAGAATCTTATCTAAATCGTAAAGCCATTTAGAACTGGTTCTGCTGTGTCTTATTAGAACTTTCTGTAAGTTAGGAAAATGTGGCCTTGTGCATAGGTTTTTATTGATGGGGTTTTATTTCCAAAATAATAAACAACCCTATAGTCATTTACATAATTTCACAATTTGGAAAGCTAAGCTGTGAATATTTTCATTGACCTGCCTTTTAGAGGAAAAGGAATCATTCAAACAGAAATAACAATATTGCTTGTGGTGGGGGCAGTGGAAAAAAAGCCTTCTATTAGATATATCATGTGAGAGTAAAATAGTCAGTGACATATTCTCTTTATCTGGTAGGGCTAATCCAGGTTGGAAAGTGGAATCCAGTTCCACTGTCTTATGTGACAGATGCCCCTGATGCCACGGTAGCAGATATGCTTCAAGACGTGTATCATGTGGTCACATTGAAAATTCAGTTACACAGGTGAGTCAAGGCGGCAGTTCTGGGATGAAGCATTCTCCTCGCCTAGTTCTCTGAAATAACATGTCTCATAGCCTTCAGCTCCTGTTTACCCTGTGTTTCAGAAAGGTTAATCCAAATTTATTTTGTTACGTTACCACTTCTGTTCTTTTCCCCTAACTTCAGTATATAATTTAACCTCTCCCAAATTTGTAGATTTTTCTAGGTTATCAAAAGACAAGACTTTTTATAGTCAATTAAATGGTGCATTATAAGGAGGCATTTTACATAAAGTTTACTTAACAAAAAATATTTTTTGCATATCATGAACAGTACCATCTGTGTACATTTTGTGAAAGAATGCCTTATTTGCCACAATCTTATTTATTTACCTTTTTTTGCCATTTTATTTCGTATGAACAGAGTAATGAAAGGAAATCAGCTAATACATTAATGCTTTTCACGATGGCTCCTGAGAAAGCAGTACACCTTAAATTGTCTTCCCAAGCGCATCAGAGCAGGAAGGTAGAAGTAACATGAAAAAATAGCCACCACAGGCAGCTGATGTATAATTCATGCATCGATACAGCAGATGTGTTGTATAAAGTAATTAACTAATCGGAACAATCAGGAGACCGAGAGCAATCTCCAGATGCATCTGTTTGATGCGCAAAATGAAATCTGTCTGTCTTAAAGGAATGTTCTGCAGCGGGATGCAATCTTGTAATAATCCCCTTTCTAATCTATGTCTCAAATAGTTGCCCCAAACTAGAAGACTTGCCTCCTGAACAATGGTCGCACACCACAGTAAGGAATGCTCTGAAGGACTTACTCAAAGATATGAATCAGAGTTCATTGGCCAAGGAGTGCCCCCTTTCACAGGTACTTAGCATAGCATGTAATAAATAATAAGATATCATGGGCAACTTGATTCGAAGTCTAATGGGGCTCTAGAGTTTAAAGCAACTGGTATCTGAAGAATTTGTCAAAAATGCAAAATTACTTGACCACTGCTGACCTTTTAAAATGTGCCTGATTCATTCTGAACAGTCTTTACACTTTACTCCCTTGGGGGAAAGCATTAAGGACTGTTCACAGGAAAAACAGTTAAGCAGGAAACTGTGCTGGCTAATCTTTAGGTTCTTCTTAGTGCTCTGAGCATGGTAGCTACAGTCTCCTTAGTTACTTCTTGAAGTAAGAGTCAGAGTAGTATGACTTGCTCAGGGGTTTGGCACATAGCAGTGTTAGTGTTAACATGCAAAGCTGTAACATGCTGTCCGAATAAAATAAGAATACAGTTATTGGCTACTTTGTTCATTACCCAGGGTGGGGTGTGTGTGTAGTAGAAATAAAAGTAAGCACAGAAATCTCTTGTCTACATCAAAGGTTGAATAGTTACTACTCATTAGGATTCTGTAACCTGTTTTGTGGCACTAGTTTTTTGGTGTTTTTGTGTTTTTAAGTGGAATCTTTTTCCCTTTGAGATGCCTGGTGTACCATTAAGGGTTTCTGAAATGAGATTTATCACTACATTTCATTCTTTGTATGAATTTTGATGAAGAACTACTAAAACTTTAGAAAGTGCCGTTGTTTCCAGATTTAAAAAGCACACATCGTTTTTGAAAATGCTCTGTTGATCTCAAACAAGAAAGAGAAAGGATGCTGTGCACCCACTCTTAGTAGTCTGCTTATGTGGTTACCATGTAATGTATTATAATGTTGTCCCTTCTCACCCAAACCTGTGATATACTATAATCGAGGTACAGGTCTAATTAGTTTTTTGTTAAATTTTTAAAGTTTTCTTTTAATTCAGGCTTAGAAGTGTCATTCAAGTATTAATCTGTCATTTAAACTTGTATCTAGGACTTCTGTTAGCATTTCTGTAATTGAGAGATTCTCAAATTATATTTGTACTATATTCTGAGTAGTAGATATTCTCAAAGAGTGTATTTCATATAAGGCTCATGAAGATTAGTGGGTACCTTTGGAAGGAAACTTGTGGACTTTTATTCTACTTTGTGTGAAGTACTCTGCATGTCAGGTTTGGTACATTACAATCCTACAGCTTCGCTTTTATATTAGCAATTTTAGGAATAGAGCAAATTTTAAATTAAGCTATAGCCTCAGATTAAATATTCTCTGTATTGTTAAGCACCAATTTCTTATAATTTAGGGCAAACTTTTTTTGTCAATTCAGTTATCCTTGCAGCTAATTTCTATCATGCTTCTCTTGAATAGAATGTAAAATTACAACTATCAAATAAAAATATTTTAAATTCACTAAACACAGGTATGACAATAGAATCACGTAATGAAAAAGTATAACCTATTTACTTCTGAGACTTTGTGCTTTGCAAACAACTCTAGTAACATGTTGCATATTTTTTAGCATTTGAAAATTTGGGATGACCTAGAATTAAATGTTTTTTAAATTCAGAGTTGAAACAATATATAAACACCTAGTATAGGAATCTCATGTGTCTTCATGTTCCTGAATGTTCCATTGGTTTCAGAAGTATATTTAAAGACATAAAGCATTTTACTATGACCTGGAAAAATGTATACTACTACAAATATTTATTGATACAGTCAGAACTACTTGTTAAATGGTATCAGCATTCAGCCAGTAAACTCTACAACAGTGTGGCTTTTAAATATAATTGTGAACTTACTTAATGTTGTCATGCAAAATGAATGCTGACAATTACAACATTAAAATGATTTAATGAAATTTGGAACTGGGTGGAGTCATACATAGGTGAATTTCTGGTATGGAACTCTTCAGAAGAACACATTATCTTGTGTTGCTGGAGACCTCACCATAATTCAGTGGAACTAGGCTGTGCTTGTAGCATGTGTTATAATTACAGTCTTCCTTTCTTAAAAAAATACTTTTTGAAAATACTGTGCATATCTTAGTTGCAGCAAAATTTTAAATTCAGTTACTATTTTGAAAAAATAACCTTTCAGTGAGGGAGCAACCTTGTATTTTGCAGTATCATCATCTTTCTCTAGAATGAATCTATAAATCGAATACTCAGTGATTTTATTAAAACTTTGACACTTATTTTTCTGTCATTTTTTTCCACAATGGAGGGGGCTCCCTAAGGCCAAAGACATGTTTCTCTTTCTTCTATGTTTGAGATTTGGTGATATAGACATTGTAGTGAAAAATGCCTAGCAAATAAATAATTGCCTTATCTTTATACAGAGTGGAACTTAATTCCAAGAAATTCTTTATTGAGTCTGAACTTCTCCCTTGAAATTTTTGTTTCATTCATGTGAGAACTGTTGAAATATTTTTCAATATATACATTTTTACTATATATTAAAGTTTTTTTTCTTTAATATGATACAATACTCCAATAGCAAAAATGATTATAAGCTCCCTAAATAGTATGTTTAGCAGAAAATCTACCCTGTGGGCAAATAGAGGCTAAGATGGAATAGGAATAGCAAACCATCAGGAATTTGCCTGGGGTATTTGACAAACCCTGTGTCCAGAAGTCTTAGGAGGATTGTCTAATATTTGCCAAGCAAATGTCTAGTTGTCTTTGGATTCTTAGAATTAGAAAAGATCATCTTTTTCTGGCTCCTCTTTTGACAGATGAAGGAGCTAATGTCCCTAGAGATTTAAAGTCAAAGTGCAAGGTAATGACTAACCCAAATGTCCTGATTTCCTGTGTCCTTGCCGAGTGGTGAATTTTAGTGTCGATATTAAAATGGTTACTTGGGTTTTTGTGCAATAATGTTTTCTTTGATAATATTTGCACGGTTTTCTCCAGCTGCAGAAATTCCATAAGTGGGTATGTGGTTTGATTTACAACTCGTACTTTTATTTCTGTTATTACTTTCCTATCATAAATCTGCCCAAGTAGATTGATGTGTGTTTATTAAGTTCTGTGTATCACGTGTTTGTTTATTTTTGTAAAATGTTCTAAGACATAAAAAAATGCTTAGGTCATTATAGATCTGAGGTTGGATGTTTTGTTGCTTTTGTTTTCTTTCAGTGGATGTGGTTAGATAAGTTGGATGTTGCATTCTGAACTGAGGCTAAGTAGGAGAAAATAAAAGTCTGATTTAGGGGTAGGAAAGCTTGTCACAAAACTTCTGAAGGTATGGATTTAAGAGTAAATTGGGAATTTAAAAACTTAACATTTGATTTACAGTGAAACATTAAATCTTGATTGTATTTTCCCCTAGAGTTTTAGAAATTGAATTTAAACGTTGGATAAATACATACATTCTGATACAGGGACAGATAATTTTGTTAAAGGTACCTTAAGTAAAAGGTCAGTTATTATTTCTGCCAGTCTAATGTTTTCTTTTTAAAAGTGTTCGAGTCAAATATTCCTGAAAAATTTTAATCTGCTATGTGCGTTTTTACCTCCCTGCCTTCACCATACATGTAATGCTTGTATGAATACACAAAGATACATATGCACAGAGAATGTTCACATTTTTAAGTCATTGAGTCATTTTTTATTTCATCTCTCAGCTGGGGAAAAGATACCTTTAAGTCAAATCCAATATAAAGTGAGTGAGAATTGTCATTTCTATTTTCAGCTAGCAAAATATATTAAGATAAATTTAAATTTGAACATCTTATTTAGAAATAAAATTGAGAAAGATGACTTTTAAAATTTTCCTTTTTCTGAGGGCATCTGAGGATCTAATAGAATTTTCATTAGTTACTAACAAAACAGATAATCAGAAACTTCCCTGCCTTCCTGAGACTTAAACATTTAAGGAGCTTGATACTCTGAAATTTGACAGTCATTTCAGTAGGCATTTTAATAAACTCAAGTGTTCAGCTGGTTTTCAGTATGTATTACAAGTGACACAAAGAAAAATTTTAAAATCTATTCTATAGTATTGATTTTCTGGAGGAAAAAAAACAAAAAATTGCACTGTGAGTTTTTTCCCTTAATTTTTTTACTGTAATGACACATTTCTTAAATTTTAAAATATTAATAGTCACATTCTTTCAAGAGAATGTCCAACCTCAGTATTAATATATTGTATTTTACATGAGAGACTAATCTGTGTATTCACTTATTCATGTTTATTCACTCAAAAATATGTATTGAAACAGTGATTTTAAAAAATGTATTGATGGTCTGCTTTGTCCCAGGCATCCTTATTTCCTGTCACAATAAAGATAGCACATCTTAATAGCTGAAATAATACATGATTAACTTCATTTAGTGCTTTTGATGGATCTCATGCTTCTGTCTCCCTAAGTAGTAGACAGTTTTACACCCCACGTTCGAATGAGAAACCTACATTACGGAAAGTGAGTGTCCATAGCTACATGGCTGGTGAACTAGAGGGCAAGACTTGAGAGCCAGAGCCAGGGAGCTTAACCCAGTGCCCTTCTTGCCACATATATAGATAAAGGAAGTTTAAAAAAGAAACTTTATATTAATTTGATGTGTTTCACAATGCACTTTGATTTCTCTGAAGTAGTCTTGCTGTTTTCCAATTGTATTTATTTTCACCTTGGGTGATTTTCTTTAACATACGTGTTTTGTTTTTGTTTTTGTTTGTCCTGCTCGTATATCGACTTGTTTTAAAAGTCCCATCATTTCATGCCCCCTTTTAAAGACACGTCGGGGTGATGAAGACCACGGGGACTCTGCTGGATAACCTGGCATTTTTTGAATGCACAGCACTGTGCTGTCACTTGTGATTCCTATCCTCTTATATTGTCAAGATGAGTACGTATAGTTGAGCTAATAGCCCTTTGTTTGAAACTCAAGGTAATTTTAAGCTTTTTTGTTAAATTGAGAATACTGAAAATAAATTTCTCAGGTCTCTTTGAAAGTACAAACCTTTGTCATCAAACTGGCCTGATCTGATGAGCAAAGGATACAACTGGCATTTAAAACTACAAAGTGAGGGTTTTGTACTTTCCACTTTCCATTTTAAAATTATAAGTCTTACGGTTAAGCATCATATGTTTTGAGAAAAAACTCCATAGATTTACTTTCCTTTTTAAAATTATAAAATATTTCCCCAATCCTTAACTTAACCATGGGAATCTGAGATAAATATTTGCTTTTGTTAGGTACTAAAGTGCTTGATAATAACCAACTGGATATTATTACCAGTTTCAGCTATTGTATTAGTGATGAGATGCATAAAAGAAATGCAAACCATTCTTAACATGAGTAGCTGTGTGAATTTCAGAAGTTATATCAGTTTGTTTCCTTTTCTGAACAAGTCATGACATCATTCCAGTTCCTCTTTCAAGTTTCTGAAATTTCTGCTACATGTTAATATTATGATGTATGTAATCTGCAAAAAAGTGCCCTCCAAATTGCAGATTTTCGTTTTTTAATCTGTTATGTCAAGCTTATTTTTAGCTGGTTTAAATAGATAAGTATTTTGCAGTAGCTTGATGCTAGATCTCTGTAACCTTTCAGATACATTAATCAAAAAAGTCAAACTTAAAACATCTAATTTAAAATGGTTTGATCTCAACTATTTTATAGCCACTATCTTTGCGCAATAGCAAAACCTAAGAGTTTAAACCATGCCAATTTAGAGTGCTTAAAGATGTGCAAGTACTTCATTGTCACTTAATAGATTTTTACCTATGCCTTGTTTTAGATGTGAACAGATCTCCTTTGACCTCAGAATCACTAACACAAGGAAAATTACCATTTCATGAGAGCATTTGCCCTCTTCTTTCCCCTGATGCGTAGAGCAATAAATATTCCCAAGGCTTAGGAGTAGACATGGTCTGAGAGAAAGCCTATTAAATGCTATTTTCTAATTTTTTTTAAACTTAACTAAATGA
Source organism: Cuniculus paca (assembly GCA_004365215.1). NCBI lineage: Eukaryota > Metazoa > Chordata > Mammalia > Rodentia > Cuniculidae > Cuniculus > Cuniculus paca. The sequence goes on along the minus strand of RJWT010006805.1, from coordinate 19,010 downwards.
TACTAATCAAACTAATTTTCTTGTTAAACAGAACTAGTTTTAGAGTGCTTCTTGAGCATTTTTCCCCCTCAGTTAACTACTGAAATTTCAAGTTGGGATCTATCTGGTTTGCTTTTTAAATCTACTTTATTTCAATGCCAGATTTGGGCCCCAAACAAACCAAAAAACACCCCTAAGTTCAAAATAATCAAAACAAACAGATATACAAACCCAGTTTTTTCCTTCTTTTCACTAGAAACTGCTTGATGATAACATGCTGTGAGTATAAAAAAGCATAAGAGAGCCTTTAACATAACAGGAGAGAGCCGCAGCCCTGGTTCTGCAGCTCATTGCCAATTGAAGTAAGGAACGCTCTGACTTTTGGGACTTTTAAATCTAGACTTAAAAGTTATTTGTTCTGTTTAGCATTTTTAAAATGATTCTATTAGGAATTGTATGTGCTTCAGTTTTAATTTTAACTCATAATGATTGTAAAGCACCCTGGGATGCTTGTATGAAGGGCGCTACAGAAATGTAAGATTGTATTGTGTTGTAATATGCAGTTTTATTATGGAGTTCTAAGAGTTTCATCATGGACACTGCATAAGGTTGCAGAATTCCTCATTGTGAAGGTAGCTGACCTCTGTTAACAGTCTGTTTTTCCTTCTGTAATTCTTCCAAACTTTATTCTCTTTAATCTTTTTTCATTGGAAAATATTGATTATTTTGTATTGTAATATTTTCCCATAGAAATGCTAATCTAATTTAGCTTACTCAGAGGGGCTAAAGACGTAAACCAGATGATACCTTGGAAATAAAAGATTAAAGCTCTAATTGTTTTTATCATTTGAGATTGTATTCTTACATGGATATTAAGACCTGGTCCTTCATTATTGGGTACCACTAACTGTCAGAGACTTACACCATTTTTCTGTCAGTCAGCTATTCCAAAACAATCAAAAGTGTGGAGCTAAACTGGAATTATAAATTTAGGGAAATATTACAGTGGGAATTTCACGAGTTATTTTAACATACGACAGTTATTCCTTGAAGCAATGAATGCTTCAACAACTTCATTCTGGAACTTTTTATAAAAGTGTATCTTTTTCATTGCTCTTTATCAATTCTCTTGGTGAGGCAGTATCACCATAGCAATTTGGAATTGAGCTTCGTCATGACCAGCTAGCTGTACCAGCTTGGGCAAAGGACTCAGTTTCCTTATCTATAAAAGAGGAAAAGAAGAGTACCAAGTTTTTAGTATTGCTGTCAGTATTAAATAATACTTGTAAAACATTTAAGGTATTTGTTAACTCTGAAGTGTACAATAACTTTAGTTTTTATAAAATGTGGGCATTGAGAATTTGAAATTATATTTGTGCATACCACATGGTTTAAGAAATTTTATTGCTATTTAGATTGTGATACAAGGTTTTTTTTAGTGGGGAAAAAACCAAGATTTTTTCGTTTGTTAAAAAAGGGACCTCATTATAATTGATTTTCACCTTTAATGGATACTTTTATAAACACCTTACAATCTTTATAAAGTTAGGACATATTTTTAATGGAAATGAGGGAAGATTTGACATTATACTTAGAAATAAATTCATTTGCAAGTTAAGCAAATGTGATCTTTGGAGTAGACAAGGTCAAAGAGTAAAGATGCTGCTTCATTAAACTGTCCTCAGGATGTGAGTTTTACTTTTCCTTTATCAGCACCCAATCTCTGTCCCTTATGTACCCATCATTTTTCTTGTTACATTTAATTGTGGATTTATAGTTTACCAAACTAAAAGCAAGTAACTCCTGAATTTCTTTTAAAAAGACCTACTGATATTCACAAGTTGTCATGTTTTTGTATATTTTAGTATTCTTTAGTATGTGTACAAAAGTTACATGTTTATAAGCAGGACAAAAATCTTGAAGGTAAAATGTACTCAGAGATTCAAAAAACATGTTTTAAAAACCCTAAGTATATCTCAGTTAAGCACATGTTTTGGTAATGTATTTTTAGCATTTCTATACGTATTTTATGTTTTTATTTCACAACCGAACATATATTTCAGCTTAGCTAATAATTTTTATCATGTCCCAATTGTGTTATATCTGTGACACATACAATTTAACTGTTACTTCCATTTGTCCGTTTTCTTTTCATGTTCAAGAGAAAAAGAGGGAAAATACCATTTGAAAGAGCCACATGATTTATATACAAAGATGGTACTGGCAACATGGAAATGTTAGCAGTTGGTGTCACCCCATGTTTGCTCATAGTGTCCATTCCTTGGTTGATGTTCTGAAGTTCATAATAGGCAGTGGAGACTCCATCTAGGGCTATAAACATACAATGTTTCCAAGTCAGTGTGTGAGAGTCCAGAATTTAGACTCTTAATTTAGAGAGAACTACAAGTATGGATAACTATTCATCCATTCCGGAAGGAGCCTACGGGACTTGGGGCATCCTCCCATCTGCATTAGCACCAGTTCATCCAGTGATGGATGGAGCACTTTATTTCATGGTGTGCAACTCATCCCAGTTCATTTTTACCGTTTTCACTATAACTTCTGAAGAGATGATCACTGGAGAGAGGATGGCGTTTTCCTGAAATGTGAAAGATTTTCATAGTATTGATAGAGATGAAACCAGATTAATGTGATTTTTTTTTTTATGTTGTAATCCAGAGGTGACATTGGTTCATATGTATCTTGTAGACATGGGAAATTGTGGCTAAAAGCTAATGGTGATGAATAAAATACAGATGTTAAGGTCATGGTTTAGTCCTTAGTGTCCTGTGAAGTTTTAGATTAGATCAGAGTGGAGTCCATGGACCTCATGAGGGACTTCTGCTAGTTTGTACAGATCCTGAAGTAATAAGGGAATTACTTCACTTTTTAGGGAATTATGTAGAGGGATAGCTGTATTGGTTTCATGAGATTTCCTATGGTGTAGCTAAAGGCTGGGACTACATCCCCACCCCTGCCATTTTTAGGCATAATGGTTTAAAATCTAATAGTGTTCAAATAATAAAGGAATGCAAAGAGGGAGTATAAAGTCTCTTGAGAAGAGTTCCTAATTGTAACATTAACTTTTAGAAAAATGAATTGTTCAGAGTATTTGAGTCCTTGTTTCCACTGTGCATCTTTTCAGAATTCTGTATTTAGGACCTCTGTAATGTAACAAATTTGGTATCTTTTTCCCTGTGTTTCTAAACATATATACTAGAAATTTTAGTCTGTGTAGAGGGTGAGAAATTTGTCCACACAATGACATCAGAGAAGGAGTAAGCAAGCATTCCCTAAGTGTCTAAGTTGGTGTAGAGCACCTAAGATTCAGAATATCAGAAACTAACTTTTGCCATAAAAATCAAATAAAACTTGATAAGAAAAGCAATGTGAAAATTATATTGGATTAGCATAATGCTTAATAATTATAATTCTATAATACTTATAATTTATAATTTCAATCATAAATACAATGTCGAAAAGTTTTAACCTTCCTAAAAATAAAACTGTAGTTGGAAATGTGTGCACAGTGAGTACCTGAGAATGAATGATGTGTACTATAATCAAATCTTCCATAGTCACTTTCTGAGAAGACGTAAGCATTTCATAGACTTGTAGTTGTATTAAAAGAGACTTTGAAGATTATCTAAATTCCCTTTATATTATACCATGTGTGTAGTTAATTTGAGATATCGCACACCCTTAACAATAATAGTACATCTGTTAGCAAATACTTTATAAGTTGAGTTCTATTTACTAAATTTTGAGTAAGACGGTATCAGTATAGTTAGATCTAGATAGGTACTTATACAAAAGGACTAAATAGAGATCTTGTCAAAAGATATGTGGGGATTATATAAAATTACTTTAATTATGTGAAGGAGCCATCATATGAACTGCGAGCCAGTGTTTTCTTTAAAAGTTATGAATTGGATTTTTAAATAATTAAATAAAATTTTCCCGCTTTGAAATGATCACATTTTCATCTTTAGGAAATGTATTAGGAAAATTAAAACAGAATTGGGTATGTTCTTTCTTTGCTTCCTTTTGTATTTCTTTGTATCTTTATACTGAGTTTCCATTTTTAGTGGTGTGCCCGGGTTACTCTTTGTGAAAATGCCATTTTCAGGGACTGGGCTGGATCAAGACGGCAGGAGTCATAAATCTGACAATTGAAGTTTAAGTAGAATTTAAAAGTGATTAGTCTCTTCTCAACAAATTGAGATTCCAAATAGACCCCAGTTGTCTCTCCCAAGAAAATAGCTTAGAAAGTTACAGAGGATCCAAAGGAAAAGATACGGGTAACATAAGCTAACAAGTAGGAACAAATAAGATACTTAGAAATCCTACTGTTTGCTTTCATAAATTGAAGCCCATCTCCTATTCTTTCCACCCACAAATACCAGAGGGGGACTACCTGTTAATTTTCAGCAAATTCATTTCATGTCAGTATCTCATGTGATTCTTTTTTTAGAGACTGTTTTTGTAGTATTTGTTATCTTTTGGGATTAAAAGAAAACTCCATTTAAAGAGGATCTCTATTAAAACTGTATTTGAATGTGGAGTTGATTCAGTTGTCTTTGAATGTAGAGTTAAAAGTCTGACTTTTGAATTTTCCTCCGGCATATAAAAAAACAGCTATGAAAATTGAGGCCATAGGAAAACGGGACAGGAAAATAGGGTGATCAAGACCCTATAAAGTTGTACTTGTGAAAAAAATATGAAATAATAAAAAGCTGGTAGTTTTACAGTTGTTCAGTAAATGCTCAGTTTATTGAAAATTATAAAAAGGTACTTAATACAATACATAAAATGGTTACTGTCAAGATTAGTTTTCCAGCCTGGAAAATTAACTGTAGGTTTTTGTACATCACTTTGTGTAGACCGAGTTTACTTTTTTTTTTTTTAATATACATTCTGCATGTGTGGGCATTTATTCAGAAAATAATTACTTTAGACTTTACACCAAAGACATTAGCAATGATGTGCTTTCATTTAAACATGGGCATAACAGATACATATTACAGACAAAGTAGAACCATGAAATTTGCCTTATAGAATTAAACCTGTGCAAGATTATTCCCCTTGCTGTCTCTCTAGAGTATTCCAATTCAAAATATACCTTCCTTCCTTACAGAAAAAGATATTCAGATCCCTTAGTTGAAATTAATTAGCATTCAGAAACCAGATAGCATGTTTTTGGGTATTCATGAGATCTCTGTTTGAAAAAAATGTTTTTAACTTGTAGAAATGTGTTGCAACACACAGATGGGAAGAAAAAGAAAAAAAATCTCTTTAGCAAGCACTGTGTGTAAAAGGAATATTACATTTTGCACGCTCCTGATTGCTCTGTGTAAACAGTTTTTGACATCTGTCTTTATAGTTTTCGAGGAGAGGAAGACTTTGTTAAAAGAATCATTTTTATACAGCAGTCACCATTTCAGTCTTGCTTTACCTGTATTATGAAAGCAGATGGTCTGCATGTCTTTTGAATATTTATAACTATCAAAAACAATCTCTTGCTATTCACCCTTAGGCTTATGAGATGTCAGGACTGTTCTGGTTGAAAAAAATCATCTTGGGTGTTTACAGAAAGAGGATTACATTAAGCTGAAATGACTATACATTTTCCAGTTTAATATTTGTCCATCAGCTGTTTAATCGTATTTAGATAATTGTGTAAATAAGATGTTGTAGCCCTTGCCCTCTCTGCTGAGGGAGCCCGAAAGCTTTAAACGTGGGTAAACCACCATTTTGTAGATGCTATTTCTACCTCCTCCTACCTCAGTTAACCCATCTGCAAGTCCTTAGTAAGTTTGGATCCTGATATCACAATCCTGCTTAAAGAAAAAATAAATGTGCACAAAAGCCAGTATGGAGATCACATGAAATGCCATGGAGCTGCTGGCTTCCGGTACAGGCTGTTTAGTTTATTAGAGTATATTGTAATATGCAAATATGGTACAGCACTCCTATTACCCTTTAAAGATGGCATGATTTTCTCTTTATTCTCTGTGAACATGCAGTGTTTTGAGGGTATTTTGGATAACTTTTGGTATAGTGGGGGTTAACTGTTTTTTGACTGGAAGCTGAGCAATCAGAGATAACAGATTTTGCTGTGGTTGGTTGATTTGGCAGAAAAGCATGAACAGTTTTGGTTTAAATGATTGAATAACCTGATTAGCATTGTTTTGGGGTGGGTTTTTTTGGTTGTTGTTAAAGGCACAACAAAGCAATTTTAAGAGTGATCAGATCACTGCCTTTCCCCAGTGATGAATCTTTTTGAGAAGGCCTCACTTCTCCAAAGCCGATTCCATAGCTACTAAAGTGACCATATTTAAAAAATAAGTAAATCTGTGTCCTTTCATTTTGTGTTAGACTTATCTACCTACAGAGTCTATGATACCATGGCAGAGGTTTGAAAGAATACAACATTCAAAAAAATTACGTAACCTCAACAAATCCCTTGTGGTTGTTTTTTTGTTTGTTTTTCAAATTGTGAGACCTGCAGATTTTAGAACGAAGGTTCTGAATGTTCTAACTATATTTAAGTCAGGCTTTAGAAAAATTCCACCCTTACCTTTTCACAATTAGAAAGGTTATAAATAATGTATTTGGCTGAAAAGGAAGCTCAGCCTGTGGCAGATGGTATCATTCTAGAGGACTGGGGTTTCTGTGAAGATGGCATTCTTTCAGATCGGAACTTCAGCAGACTCACAGAAAGAACTGAAGCTCCTCATAGGGAGTAGACATGTGCTTTATGGATCTTAGAAAAGCTTACAACTTGGCTCCTAGGATGAGAATATTTGTGTCACACTGAGGTTATGAGACCCACAGCCAATTTCTGCCGACTTTCACATTGTATTTCCCAACGCTGGAAGTCCTGGCCTGTTTATTCACTGGTGTACTTTGTGGCATTTGAACTTGGGATTTCTACTGCTTAAGTTTTGTCAGTTGGATTATTTTATTCCCAGAACACTGGTGTTTTTATACATACTGGTTACTGAGCAAGAAACTTGCTATACAAGTTGTGTCTTTTTCAAAGTGATTTGAAGAGCTCATATAAATAGGCACCAAGAGAGAACTGGAATGACTTAACCACTGAGTACTGCAACTTCCGAGACATCTGTTTGGATGTATTTTGAAAAACCTGAGACGAGATCTCTTGCAAATTAGTGAACAAAGGTTTTTGAAACTATGATTTCTTTTGTGACAGCTAAAAGTGGTGGATTTTAAAGGTTTATGTAATCATTAAACTGCCATTGTCTTTGATGTTTAAGGAAGGAAAAAGGGAGATGTGTTGGTGGCCTGCAGTAATGAGTTATTTCACTGATCTTTTATCGATCATCTGATTGTGCCCAACCCTGTGATGAGTTCAGACTGCACCAAGATATAAGACCTAAGGTTTAGGTTGTGGTAGGAAATAAACAGTCTGATAAGTGATATGGTGGCACTATGCATAGGATATTTGGCAAGTCAGGAAAGGCCTCACAAAAGCAGATACTTGAGCTATATCCTGGAGGATGAACAGATGCTAGCCCGAAATGGGAGAGGGCACAGGACTCCACTACAGGCATAGCGTGTGTGTACTTGATGTCAGCTACCAGATTCTGGCCAGCTTCAGAAAACACCACCAAATCAGAATGTTGCCTCAGATGGAAATACTTTCCCTTGTTATCCTTTGACTGGACTTGTTACTTAATATAGTACATTCTTCACCCCTCCTTAAGAAAATTTGACTTAAATAATTTTTAACATTTTTTCTAATACCCTTCTGTTATTTATAGTTGACTGATCTATGTAATCATATAATAAAAAGCCATTGAGGAGGAGTAGGTGTAGGGGTTGTCATAGTAATTAACATAAGTTCATGCTTGATATCTTATCTTCTAGGTTCTGTGTCCTAATTGTATTATTTCTGTTTTATTTTCTGTCTCTTCAAGCCTTTATTTTCCTAGTAACTTGACCCATGGCTGACATACAGTAGGAGTTCAGTAAATACACATGAAATGGGGAGGGAGGGAGTACCTGAATGAATTTTTAAAACAATCCCTAACGTGAATGCTCCTATTACTCCTGTTTAAGATGGAAGATTGTGGTAGAACTGTCAGTTAATTGACCCAAGATCACATTTCTAGTGCTTGACACACCTTGCATTTGAATACAGGTTTATTTCTATTCCATTTCATCAGGTGCACATTCAGTGTGTATTTAATAAATGCCAGGCACTGGGGTGGAAAATAACATGTAGCATCAGTCCTACGTGAATTTATAGCTTCACACAATCTTTTAAAACCAGTGTCTCCTTTTAATTGATGTAAGGATCCCAAGTCTTAAACGTAAAACAAAAAAATCCCAAGTCGTCTTTATTTAAGACACAGAACTTGGTCTACTCTGTACATCCTGACACCCAGAAAAATATTACTAATCTTGACTTTCTGTTACTTTTATCAGAGCAGTAGGTATTTCTGATTTTTCAAATTTAAGATTTAATATGGATTATGATATTTCAATTGTCATGTGTACTATGTGAGTTTGTAATCTCTCTTCTGCCCCGGAAACTCACTAGTCTACTTGTATGTAGTACGTAAGCCTGCAGTAGAGGCTTTACCAGAAGAAAAGGAAAATTCCATAAAGTGGGTATATGGTCAATTTAATTGTATGTATTTCTGTATATTGCTCCAATAAAATAGAGGTGATCCCAAATTATCTGAAGTATGAAATTGTTTCCAGTTCTTTAACAGTGCAGAATAGTTGTAATTGTCAGAAGTTTTCTTTGGTGTGTATGTTACATAACCTGTGGATTAGCCTTTTAATCATGTTCAGCTTAGGCTAATATTTATATTACTCAGTTTGCCAAACACCTACCACTTGACAGAGTAGACAGCACTCAGAAAAACCACTTAACAAATACAGCTACGAATTTAGGGTTAAGCAAGAGCAAGGAGAAGCTTTGACAGTGATGCACATACGGATATTATTTTCCACATGTAGATAGTAATGAACTACATAGCACTATTACATATGGGCTTTAGTTTTATAAAAATAGTTCAGAATTCTTTTACATATACTATAGATTCATTTTTTTCCTCCTGTATATCTCCATGGTTGATGCAGTAAATCACATCAAGATGGCTGTTTACATTATGTTTTCCTAATAAATGGTAAGCATCTTGTAGGCAAAAGGCTTTGTCTTATCCATCTTTGTATTCTTAATACCAGCCATGTACCTAATAGGTCTGCATCAAAGAGCAAATTTCATAATATAGAACTATTGGCAAACTGAAGTAGACTGAATGTTTGTCAAAAACCTCAGCAAAATTTAGATATTCCATGCATTTCTAAAAAGCGAGACATAAACTATGTCTCACACATCTATGTTCTATTATATTAATATATAAGAAACTGTCAAGATGTCTCAGTAAAGAGTAATAATTTTTTTTAAAATTGGGCCAAAGTGGAAGAACATTGCCTGTCATCCATTTGCGGAATCACTGTTATCCATCAGTGATCTCAGTAGTTTTATTAGTGTCTGACTTTATTGATCCATCATTACAATAGCGTAAGTGAGATTGAAGCTGACTGATTGTTAACTGGATCAGGTAATCTTCTGGCTCTGGTTTTGGCAACCTTGCTAAGTATCTCTTTGCACTGTGGACCGTGGGAGGCTCTTAGTGAAATTGCAAATTATTGGATTAATGGCAGAGCATCACCATCACATTAAGAATGTCTTTTTAGAGAAATAAAATGTGAAAATGACTATAAAGTAGAAAGTGTCCAAAAAAAAAATACCATCACAGTGCCTCTTAGCAGAGATAGCTGTATTTTACATAAATAATGCAATTTAAGCTTATCCATCACTCCAAATTCTTTAGATATCTCCCAAATTTACGCATTACGGAAATGTGTGCATGCTACAGAATTAACACTGATAGTGGATGTCAGGAGAGTTAATAATAACCAAAGAGCTTTCCATTAGAAGTAGCTTGACAAAGATAATGATATAAAAATACCTTTGTCCCCAAACTGGCTTTTCTGGTTGTTCACTGCCTCTTGAACAATGCTGCCTTCTATAAACTATTTCCCCATAGAAAAACTGAAGTCTGAAATGTATTTTCTCATGTTTCTCCGCATGGGGACAAGGGATAGATTGGTGATACAGTCTCATTCCTAAGACTCAGTAGGAAATGAATTTAGCTGTTACTAGAGAGTATGGATATTATGATTTAAAAGAACCAAGTATTAAGTCACTGAAATCACCACAACCAAGCTTTTCTGGGAAAAGAACACTTTTCTTTATTGAAACACTCCTCTTTTTTGAGGTTTTTATTTTTATTTCACTTAGTGGTACATTAAAATCATTTTTTTATTTTGTGTATCAAATGATTGACTATTTCCAGGGCGTTTATTTAAAGTCAGATAAAGTTAAGTGACATAATAACTCATTTTCTTTTTTTGTGGTATTCTTGACAAATTTAGTTAAGTATGAAATACAAATATTAAGAATTTTTTAATAATTGAAATTAAGAACTCAAGTTTTACTGTAGATAAATTCAGTAATAAGATTGCAGTATGTCTTTTTCTTCTGCTAGAAGATCTCTGTAAATAGTTTTGTTACTTCTCAAATGTGATCAGTTAAACTTTGAATAGTGTTAGTACTCTTCCAGTTGAAATCCTAATACTAAAAGGAAAGTGTAAGTGGCATTTCCCAAATTGTAATATGCATGTGAATCGGATTCCCTGGGATCTTGATAAAATGCAGGTGCTGACTGTTAGCAGTCTCAGGTAAGGTCCTAAATCTTGCATTTCTGGCAAGCTCCTTGGTCATACCCATATTGTTGATCCCTGGAACATAATATTTAGAGTAGCATAGATATATAGTCCAGTCACTAATCCTCAAAGGATTTTCGAGTTGCAGTCATGATGTCTTCATGTATTTGGATTTCTTGAGATCTGTGAATGTTTATCAGGCAATAGCTTACTTTGGTAGAGATCGGGTAAGTAATGCTAAGGCAAAAGTCTGTGGGTTTGATTGCTTTATACTGGTCTCATTGGGCTATTGCTTGGTACTTAAATAAGCATTTGGTGGTATATTCAATGAATTTTAACAAGTTGAAGTATTAAGCTAAAGTATGAAACAAAAATGTATTGGTCATCAGTTGATTAAAAAAAGTTTGCACAACTGAAATCATTTCTGTGTTTTATCTTGTGATGCTATGTGTTATAAATGTTCTCCCCCTCTTCATGCAGAGTATGATTTCTTCCATTGTGAACAGCACTTACTATGCAAATGTCTCAGCAGCAAAATGTCAAGAATTTGGAAGGTGGTACAAACATTTCAAGAAGACAAAAGATATGATGGGTAAGCAAAAAATCATTGCAGTGGAAGCTACATACTATTACTTGTCATTTGGGGGTTTATCAAAGTCACATCTTAAGCCAGGTCTTTTGATTGCCCAATTAGAGATCAATTTAGAATGTTTCTTTGAGGGTAGGGAGTGGGGTATGAGTATAATGAGATAATTAAATTCAATAAATGTTTGTGTTTAAATCAGCCAAACTGACTTGGTTGTCAGACATGCAGGAAATCGAGGCGTGAGGAGGGGAGCTGTCATTTTTTAACATCTCAGTGAAGACCTAACCAGGCCTTGAATGACTAATATTAGCAGTAATTTCTCTCAGAGGTAGAACATGCTTTTAGGGTTTTGGTTTTTGTTGGAAAGAAACAGGACCTATTTTTATACCTAATTTTTAAGGAAACTAAACTAGTAATCTTATTAAACGATATTTATAGTTTGTACAATTGAGATCCAGTGGTTCCAGCCCTCACACTCCCATAGGTTAGGCACTTTGGTGAGCATACTGGTTTACCATTGCATAATTTCTAAACTTTTCAACGTTGCATTGTATCTTGACATGCAATGCTAAGTCAATATTTGTTGTGCAAGAAATATGGTAAAATTGTCTGCAATGTAAAATAATAAAGGCTGAGTGCTGTACCTAAGCATTTAGATCATGACATTTTCTCCATAGTGAGTTTGTTAGTGCTCACAAAAGCAAACACTGGTTAAGGTTAATGTTCTAATTCTATTAATGATTTCTTCCACATAGTTGTACCAAGTGTATGTTTTAAAATAATATAGGGGAATGAGATGTTTAATACGCATAACATTATGCTTTGTTTTAAATCTATTTATTTCTGTTATATTCCTTTAATAGGAATAACTATAACTTTTCCTAAAGATTTTAAGAGATAAGGGAACTCCCATTTTGAGCATGTTTTAGCTTTTAATATTTGAAGAAAAGCCATCTATCTACCAAAACAGATTCTTTGCCTTTTATAGCTTAGAGCTGTAATGAAGACTATGCATCATTTTTGGAATAATTGCTTGAATTACTGTTCTCCGTGAATGGCCCACTTGGGCTGATATCACTGGTAGAAATTAAAGGTTTTTCCCTCCCAATTCTTAGTATATTTTGCATCCATCAGTGACTATAGCAATATGGTATGTTCCTCTAAATATAAAACCTGCATATTTAATGACAAAAGGAATGATGATTAAAATCAAAATAGTCTATACACGGGAAGTATGTTGTAGATTTGAAAAGATTTACGTATTCACATGCTCAACCTTTTCAGTTAAGAATCAAACCAGTGTCCTTCTGTGTAACAAGTATTTAACATACTTAAACCTGACTCTTAGCCAATCCATATGAGAGACCTAACCAAGGAAAAAGCATTCATCCTGGGTTAGTGGCAATACACTGCAAAATAGTAACAGTGTCACTGTTACACCAACATGACTCCTTGCCCCTTCCTTGCAATATTACCTTCAGCATCTGAACTCACCATGTAGTGCAGGGTGGCCTGGAACTCACAGTGATCCTCCTGCCTTAGTCTCCCAAGTGCTAGGATTATAGATGTGCACCACCATGCCCAGCTACTACCTTTGTTTTCTTGTGGGGAGAAAAAAAGGTGGGTTTTAACAGTACAGGGTATACTATGTTTTTTTCTTCTTTTTTTTTTTAGGATATATTATCTTACTATACAATAAATCATTTGCTCTCCTTCCAAATGGTGCTGTTTGCAGAAATATCTACTGTCCATGATGGTTAAATTTAAGCTGTGAAGATACTCAGCTTGATGTTGAATTCTAACGCTTGGTTATTATTAGGCCCACTTTTAAGATATCTTTATTATATAGACTATGTATTTGCTGCTATATAAAAATCAAGTGTAGATAACATTTTAGGTCATCTTTTGTTTTTCTTCTACGCTTCTTTCCTAAATTACCGAAGCTAATATATGTCAGGAGAAAATGTTTGTAAATTTATTTTCCTTTGTTGCTTGTTAACCATATACTTCTTAGTTGATGATAAGCCTTTAAGCAAGTGAAATTTTTCTACAAGCCATTTTAAAGTAAATCATTGCTTATAGAAATGTACTTGAAGCCATAAGTGAAAATGAGTAACAGTTTGACCCTGCAGCTACTCACAGAAAGAATTTGGATACAGTAGATTTTATCCCTTAAATCTAAGCTACATTTTAAAAACTGAGATCTGGAGTATTGCTCCGCTTTGAAAGATAGTGGAATTGTTCAGAAGAGGAAAATAAAACTTCAGTCTGGTAAGTTCCATCTTGAAATTTTCTTGATTTCTTTGGCTCTTCAGCGTGCCCTGTGCCTACTGTCTCCTTTTATTTAGGAAATGATCCGAAATCTCTGTCTGTGCCCACCGGTGATGACTGAACATGATTTCACTTTCTGTCCCCTTCAGTTGAGATGGATAGTCTCTCTGAACTATCCCAGCAAGGGGCAAACCACGTCAATTTTGGCCAGCAGCCGGTCCCCGGGAACACAGCCGAGCAGCCTCCGTCCCCAGCACAGCTTTCCCACGGCAGCCAGCCCTCTGTCCGAACCCCTCTTCCAAACCTACATCCTGGGCTCGTATCAACGCCGATCAGTCCTCAGTTGGTGAACCAGCAGTTGGTGATGGCACAGCTGCTGAACCAGCAGTATGCAGTGAATAGACTCCTAGCCCAGCAGTCCTTAAACCAACAATACTTGAACCATCCTCCCCCTGTCAGTAGATCTATGAATAAGCCTTTGGAGCAACAGGTTTCAACCAACACAGAGGTGTCTTCCGAAATCTACCAGTGGGTTCGCGATGAACTAAAACGAGCAGGAATCTCCCAGGCAGTATTTGCACGTGTGGCTTTTAACAGAACTCAGGTCAGTTTTGTTCTGTTTGTAAACTGTTTTGCTCTTTCTTCCCTTCCCCTCCTCCTTTCTTCAGTTCCATGTAGGCTCATGTTTATTCTTTGACTCTGTACTAACATTTCACCTTTCTCTTCACATGATCATATTGCTTGTTCTGGTAGGACGTAAATTTTTTAACTTCTCTACCTAGAATAGAGCTCCTCTCTCAAAGGATGCCTGTGTACAGATTTATCCCAAGTCAGAGGACTTGCAAGAATAAATTAAATATGAAAACATCTCACACTGGCATTACCCATGTTCTAATATGATAGAATCATAAACTGTTAGTAATAGAAAGTTGAGAAAAGCATTATGAGTTGGTCAAGGCCTTGGATAAGATCCTAGGCTTTAAGCTTAGTGTATTTTCCATTTTCACTGATATCAAACTTAAGTATATAAATGTGTTTTGTTAAAGTTTTTTTTCTATAACTATTTTTGACCTTTTGGAACTCAATAGCAATTTATTGGTATTTAATTGTAAGTAATCATTTAATAGGACTTACATAAAATGTTGCTTAGCTTTGTCTTCTCTCTCATGTTATTATTAATGTTCTTCCAAATCATTCTTTAGACCAGAGATCACACTTTTTTCTGTAAGTGGCCAGATCGTAAATATTTTAGACTTTGAGGGCCATAAAAGCTCTATTGCATTGTAGGATGAGCAGCCATAAACAATATACAAAAGGGCAGTCTATCTACAAAACAGCCTGGGTAGATTTGGTTTGCTGGCCTTAGTTTGCAGTCCCATCTTTAGACTTCCCATTGAGATCTGCATAAATCTGTAATATTTATACCTTTGTCCTCCTGGGGAAATTCCTATGAAGACATTATCTGTTACCATGAATGGTAGTTAGAGGGACATGGAGAAAAAAATGATACATGATCTGAGAAGTCACAAGATGAAAGATTTTTGAGGAGCCCTAAACAAATTGATTCTATTAAACTGTGAATGAAAAGATTTTTTTCTTTGTTAGGATACCAGTATCATATGGATGTTTATTTTTGGCCCACGCACAATGAAAAGTGAGAAGAACATGTAACTTTGATGAGCTTGAAGACTTTTTATTTTTTTTTACTTTTATCTTGTTTTACCACTGTTGTTTCTTTGGTCAGATTATTTTTGATTATTTTTCTGACAGTATTTTTCTTGCATTTGTTATGTTTATAAGAATAAAATTCTGGAATAAAGATTATCTAGTATTAATTCCTTATTGACAGAGTTTCCATACTTAGGAGAGCCCCAGCTGTGTCTTATTTTTGGTTGCCTTAACTAGATTTGGAGTTAGGAAACCGAACACAAGTGTGTGTTTTCAGTTTTTTCATATATATATATATATATATATATATATATATATATTATATACAATGTATATATAATATATATGTGTGTGTATATATATTATATATGTAAGTATATTTATATCTCAGGTCAGTGTGATGGCACTTTTACAGCCCTGAGTTTTTACTTAGTTCTGTATTTTTACAGCTTAAAACTGTTCATTATTAGCTAGTAATTTTAATGACATTTAATTTTAGTTAGGGGTAATCATTAAAAAAAACAAAATCAGCTCTAAATATTCCTGTTTCTGGTAACATTCTTTATTTTTGTAAACACATTACTAGTAATTCTCAGTACTGGGCAAAAGTAGGACTCTACATAAAAGTACAATAATGCTTGTTGAATTCAATTAAAAGCCCGCAGACAAAAACAACATTGCCATAGACACAAATTATAGACATAGATTTATTGATAAGCATTTTAAAACTTGAGCGGTTAATCTTAAAGCACTGTGGAAAGTGCATTTTATGTTGTGATGAGTGCCTCGAGCTGAGCTGAGGCAAGGAAGGCAGATCACTACCCATCACTGAAGTTTTCCTGGGTTCTGATGCCACAGCTCTTACTATCGACCATTATTTCTGCTACACTGAAAAATACCATAGACATCTATAAAATTTATTACTGGAAGAAAGGTAGAATTCTCTCATTTTATACTAAGTTAATCTCCTTGAAAAGATAGGTATCTCTGTAGTTGACATTAAATATAACTTTACATTTTCAAGGATGACAAAAGAATGAAAACCTAGTATAGCTTCATACAGGTACCGCTTTTTAAATAATTAGTTTAGAATAAAATTATTACCAAAAAATTATTGGGGGCCTGGGCTCTAAAGGGGTTTGACTGTAAATCTTTATATTGATAATTGACACCACTTAGCCGAAGTAGACGCTGGGGCATATTTGAAGCTGTTTGGTTTAAATTGGAGTGATTTTATATGTATATTTAAATGTTGGTTGGCTGATGACTAGCTTTTGCACACGCAAGCATGTATGTATTTTCAGCGGTCATACTTAAAAATCACGCACACACACAGCTGCATTTAATGATTATACATTCATATGAATGCATGTAGTGTGTTTATTTCAAAGTGTATGCATTTCAATAAAAGCAGGTGCAGAGTGAAAGTATGGTGAGTGTGGAGTACGAAAATACACATGCTAATGCATATGTATAGACGAGCTCTGCAGAGTTAAGTTGCACATCACACATTTGTGTGCACTTATTACAATGTGTAATTCCAACTCCAGGTTTTAAATTAAAGTGTATACATAAGAACACAGTTATACAGTTGGATAAAGACATACCCTGTAAACAATATGCTAAGCATTAATATAATAGTGTAGTTTTGAACTGAGAACTGTTTTAGTCATTGACAGCTCAGAATAACTTTAAAATCTGGATTTCATGTTTCATTTCTTGAGAGTTTTCTCCTCATCTTAATAGGGTTTCCTAAATTAAAACATAAACCTCTCTTAGATTTTCACACATGACTATTTTTTTAAAGTCTACCTTTCCTGAAAACTTATGCTGAAATTTATATAATTACTTGTTTTAAGGAATTTTCACCCTTCTGAATTATGGGCATATGTTCTTTAATAGCTATTGAAGATTCCAGCTTTTAGCATATGTCATTCATTCAGTTATGCCTACTTAATGTCTTTTTAATGGAAACCTATGGCTAAAAGTAATTGCCAAAGCTAGACTTATACTTTCCAATTCACCTCTCTGTAATATTGCTATTTAAAGTTTGTAATAGAAGAAAATGCATTCTTTAATGCCCCCTCCCCACAAATAAAATGCAAGTGTTTAACTCTGATCCCACTGTATGGCTTTTTTCTCTTTCTCCCTCCTCCTCTTGTCTTTGGCATACTTTATTTTCCAGTAAAATAAAAAATGAAGATGGATTATTCAAAACTGATAACAGTAATGGGCCATCATGTAATGTTTTATTGAATTTGAGTTCTGTAAATTATGTGGTGGAGAGAAATTTGCCTGCTTAAGTATAACAGAAATTGCTACTGTGTTCCTATAATTCTTCACAGTGTAATTTAAGAAAAGTCCACTCTCCATATCACTATTGAATAAAAGGTAAAAAGGTGCTATTACCCCAACATGACAGCTCTCTATTAGCTTAACAAAGGACAGAGATAAATGCATCTACTTACAACTGCTTGGTATGAGTTCAAGGAGTACATGGAGTTTGAAAATAGTCTTTCACCTGGACGTGTGATTAAAAATTCAGCAAACAACAGAGGCGCAGGTAGTGTTGAAGAATATTCTATGTATTTTCTTTTTTATGAGCAAGGTTTCATCAAATCATATTTTCTTTCTGAGGGCTTTGAAGTTCTATGAAGCTGATACAATCTGAATGAGCGATTATGTTTTTAAAGAGGAGACAAATGGGAGGCCAGATAGGTTTTTTGTTCAGATTGGAAGTTTCTTTTGCTTATCTGCCATTTTAACGAATCTATTATTGGCTTTTGGAAGTACTGATCATACTTATTGAAGATTTTTCTTTATGAATTTTACTTGTAGTAACTTAAACTCTTATTGGAATGTAAAAACAAAGATTAGGAAATTATCAGTAAAGTCATTCTTTAATTGAAAAGAATTAGGATTCACATTTAACCACTATGTAACAACAATGGAGAATAATTTTATGCTTTCGTATATGCAACACACATCTTAATTATCTGTAAGATGTGATGTTCCAGTGAACAGTTACTCATTTGTAATAAAATTAATTGCTGTAACTTCCTTCATAACATTACAACTTCTCAAGTTCTTTTTAGAAACCAACGAATGAATTTAATTTAGTTCAACAAATTTATTGAGCACCTATGGAACATAATAGATGTTTTAATCCTAGTGTCGTAGTATATTCTATGATATAACAAATGAGGCATATGAGGGCCTTGTCTTCTTAGTATGACGAAGGATTTCTGGTGAGGGAGCCCTTTATCAATCAACCTTGGGGAATTACCACACAGGATCTTGTCCTAACCTGGCAAATCTGTTGTGTTTTAAACTATAAAAACTGGAAGATATGGGCTACAAACAATTTGAGTCCACAAACATATCTATTTAACAAGGATTTGAATGGGAACAAAACATGCATTCCTGTATCTTGATTCTGATGATCATTTTGCGTCCACAGTTACTCTAAAGTGACATGATTTGACATGACTTTTTTTTTTTTTGGTAATTAACACTAATCAAAACGTTTTCTAACAATGTTTTTAAGCATTTCCACCAGGGGGCACTCCCCTCATTGAAAGCTCTGGGCAAAAAAAAAAAAAAAACAGTTTCTAAACACAGGAGATTGTCTACATTGACTGTTTTAGAACTTGTTGAGTGTTCATAGGTTGAAAACATTGTATCAGACTATCAGCATATTCCAGGCAGAAAACCTGCTCTTGTTTCAGTAGGATAA
>RJWT010006804.1:0-28551 GCA_004365215.1 Cuniculus paca | reverse complement strand
CTAGTTCACTGAGTGCTTCAAAACCATCTTACCTCTTGTTTCAGTGCAGCAAGTTCAGTATCTCTCTTCTGCTGCAATGGTTTCAATACTCTGCAATGCTCTGGTGTCTTCTGTTGGTATTTAACTACAGTCTGTGTGGCTTTCTTTGACGGAGGTCACTGACTACGAACTTCAGCACAGGATTCCAAAAGTGCACGAGAGCCCGTCATAGATACCAGAGAAACTGAGTAAGAGTAGTGAACCTGAACACATGAAAATGAGACTTTCTTTCTATCATTGGAAAATTTAAATTTTTATTCTTCATACACAAGTACTTTGACTTGAAAGAGAAAAAAGGAATAAATGAGTCCTCCTCATGAAAGAATATGAGGTTACAAAGTCAGTTTTATTTTGTTGAAGTGTATTATTAAATTGGTCTTCAGATTTTCCTTTATGTACTCTCATTTCAAAAGTTAGACAAAGTTATCAGGTTTCAAGGACAGAAGGTAAACTACGTAAAATAACAGATCTGTGTGTGTGATTTACAAACCTATTGATTAAGTCATAGGGGCATTCTAATTTTAATATTTAAAGTAAAATGCAACATTGTGTACAAAAGATGAAAATATTTAATTTTTAAAACAGATATTATGATTACATTCATAGTTAATATTCTGAATAAATTGCTCTGAGTATTAAAAATGATGGAAGTGTTTATTGATTAAATAAAAATGGGCGTTGCCTTTATGCAGCTCACAGAACACTTACAATAATGATTTTCCCATAGAGATACTGAACACTGTAATGGCTGTGAAATAAAGTTAACAGATCATGATATTACTATTCTCTTTATTATTGACAATTTTCCTAGGTCTTTTAAAATTTTATTGTTAAAGAATTCTTCATGAAGCTAACTTAATAGCTAGAGATTTAAGTTAGGAAATGTGGGGGCAGTTCTTTTCTCTTAGAATTTAATTTAGTTTTCTTTTCCTCTTAATCATTATATTATAGAGACTTTTGGTGTGAGTAGAGCATTCATTATCAAATACAGTTGGTAATATCAATTTGTAGGAGCTATGTAGTTTTCCTATAGTTAACTTTCAGGAATAGAAGAAATGAAAATACATTGGCTCCAAAAGATGTTTGTGTTTATTTTTGGTATAGATACATGGAGTAAATCTAGTGTTATCAATTGCAGAACTAAAGATGATTTGTAAATAACCTAGAATGTATTTGTCATGTAATAAAATACTTTATCAGAGTCGTTTTGAAAACTTTCTCATGTCCATAGCAGAGAAAGTAAATAAATATCTCGGAAAATACATATAAACAAAAATAAGCATAAACAAAACTTTTGAAAGTACAAATTGCTTTCCTATTTTCATATTTGAAGATGATTTGCCACTGACTATGGGTCTAAATGTGTCCTGGAACCTGATGTTCATTTATCCATTCACTTTTCATTCATCAAACAGTAGGGAAGCACCTCCTAAGTGCCAGGAAGCTGTGTAGAGACTGGAAATGCAGAGGGTAAAAATCAAGCTGCTATGGTTGATAACTAATGAGAACCAGATTGTTACAGTGTCATAAGTATAGCCACAGGAAGCTATACATAGCATCACATGGGCTTTAAAATATGTGTTTGACTCAGGCAAAAATATCAACGAAAGCATCTTATAGGAAATAGTATGTGAGTTGAATCATAAAGATGGAAGAGTGCTATGGTGAGAAGACCGGTCTATTGGCCATTCTTTAACCCATTTGAGGTAAGTATTTGTGTGAAGCAAGATAAGTATGCAAAGTCATTCCTCTTCATGTGGATACCTAGTTTTCAGCAATATTTATTAAAGTAATTGCCCTTTTTCCAGTGTGAATTATTGACACTCTTCAAAAAGCGATTAATTGTAAGTGCATGGATGTATGTACTGGCTACTTTATTTTACTCTGTTGGTTTATATGTCTGTTTTTATGCCAGGACATATTGTTTTGATTGCCATATCTTTGTAGTACATTTTGAAATTCAGATGCTTGTAGCTTTGCACTTCTTGAATTGTATTTCTATAGCTATTTGTGGATTTTGTAACTTACAGTGAATGTTAGTACCTTGTAAATCTCTCTGTGAAAAATATAATTACATTTTATAAGAATTGCATTGAATCTTTAGCTCCCTTCATACAGTATGACATTATAACAATATTAACATTTAGCGTGCTGCATAATAATTGAAAGCATAGAGTTCCTATAAGCATAGTGTATACATAATAGAAATTGATTATGATAATTTTTATTATAACAATATACAAGACGCAGGGAGGGACACAATGAGCTAGAGATAAAGAAACATATCTTGATGAGGAAGCTTTGCTTCCTTCAACAAGAAGTGATCATTGTCTAATACATCACAGCTAAATAGTTCTTACATATTTATCAGTTTATGTATGCCTTCTCTGCATACACCACCATACTCATACATTCACATACATGCATATCTTGTAAACCAAAGTTAGCATCCTAAATCCTAAATCCTTCCCCAGTGTCGGTGATGACTGGGAGTTAAACAGGCTATTACATTATTTTTTCTCCTGGTTGTAACTCATCTAATGACTTCTTAATTGGTAAGGACAAAGTGAAAGAATGGAAATCCATTATGAAAACAAAATATTTTTCTAAGTTTTGATAACTTCCTTTGACTTCCTTATAAATGAAACAAACCTATCTTAGTCTCCTTCTGACATCTATTTTGACAGTTTCATAAATCATGTGACATTATTCATAACCTGGCTCATAGAAATCCCCTTTCATTTTCCCTCTGATTCATTCATCCCACAAACACTTAATATATACAAATTTAGTGTCTTCCAAAAGTTTTTGCATTCTTTTTTCTTCAATTTTCAAGTTTCATGTCTCCAGTTTTAAGCCTGTTCCTCAATTTTAATTTTACCCTCTCACAAAGATCATTCATAACCACCTTGGTAATAGCAACACATCCAGTGATTTTCTGTAGCATTATTTAACCTATTTGGCTTTCATAGCATTAATTTTAATGCAATGAGGTTATCTTCTATTATTCACATGTCTATTTATTGTCTCTCAGAAACATAAATGAAAGTTGAATCTAATTTCTTTTGTACTTTATGTTTTGCTCATTGTGCTATCCCAGGCACCTAGAATAGAGTCTAGTGCTTAAAATGATCTGATAAATGTAGATGACTTTCACATCATGTTAATTCCTTGGCAGAGCAAATGTAGAAGAAAGAAAAGTGAAAGAGAGAATAAAGATTAAAAGTTTACATCCTCTTTGGAATTCAAAGAGAATTCTATTTTGATAATTTCGCTACATTTATTTTATGTTGTGACTAACACACATACTTCATTAAAGACAAACTCTGTTTGTCTATTGTATATTACATATGTTTTAAATATCTTCCCAAGATGCTATATTCAATCTGTTTATGACATTGTTTCATAAAGCTTTTTTTCATGATTTTATAGTTGTATAGTCATTTTATCAAGTTCATTATATGATTTGTTAGCCAATAAAATCCTCATTACATGAAAATCAGTATTTTAATAAACTTATTGAATCAGACGACCATTATCACAGTAAATTTTACAACTGTGGCCTTATAATCAGAATGACCTTGGGAACATTTACAGATATTTTCCTCCCGCCAGTACACGGCAAAGACAGATATAATTTATTTCACTTAGATCTATTATTGCTAAAAGTTTCTTCCAAAATGATTGTAGAATTCTTCACTTTTATAATAGTTTGGCAATCATTTGCTGAAGTAGAATATATCACTATGTCATTTGTTTGTAATGCTAAAAAGTCTTCCATTGTACTTATGCAAAACATTTGCTTTTATCATTTTTTCAGTTATTGAATTGCTTTAAATTTATGACTATAATGAGGAGAAATTTGTTATGAAAATTTACATATGAATCTTTGTTCTTAAAGATATATCATTTTTCTTAGGTCACTAGATAAGAGTATGATTCTTTAAGTATAGCCTAAATTTATGTTTAGCTTTAAGAAATAGCTTTCAGAAATGACTCTTCTATTTACATTGCCCAGCAGCAGCTGAGGATCTCTGATTCTTAAAATCTTTGCCAAAATCTGCTGTTGTCTGTGATAGACTTTGGCTATTATGATGTGCTCACATTATTATTGCATGGTGGTTTTAATTTTCTAAAAGATTAAACATGCTGGAGCCATTTTTTAAATTATCGTCAATGTACATATCAATCACATGTGGATTCATTTCTCTAGCCTTTTTAATTGAATTGCCCGCCTTTTTATTGAATTATGTATTACTTATGTTACTTTTAAATTCCAAATACAATCTGATAAACAATATTTCTTTTAGTGTTTGGGTTTAGTCTGAGCTTTTTGTTTTGTTTTGTTTTGTTTTTGAGTTGGGGTTTCCCTATGTAGTTCAGGTTGGCTTTGAACTCACTGTGTATCCCAGGCTGGTGTCAAACTCACAGTGACCCTCCTGCCTCAGACTCCCAAGTATTGGGATTACAGACATGCACCACCATGCCTGGTTCTCCTTTTTTCAGAACAGTTTATTTTGAAGACAATTTGCAAAACTTTTAATGAAATGCTTTTTACTTTTCATGAAGTAGACATTTTGTTGGTAGTGTTCTTACTTTAAATCATGTAAAAGACTGTTAAATTCATAGATTTGCTGATAGATAATCTGAGTTAACATTTTATGTATGCCCTAAATTGTCTCTTTTCCCCCTTTTCTGAATATGAATACTCAATTGTTCCAGTTTCATTTGTTCAAAAGAGCACTTTTTCACCATTTTCTCTTGAAATTTTACACTTGTTAAAACAAGCTTTCCTGAAATATGATTTGTTTCTTAACTCTATTTTGTTGCCTAGACCTACATGTCCATTTTTATGCCTGTAAGTTTGGAAATGAAGCAAGTTTTACTTTGGAAAATTTTTGGCTGCTCTATATTCCTTTTCATGTAAGGAACAGTATATATTTTAAAGTTAAACTTCTTTTAGAGCAGTTTTACTTTCGTTGCAAACTTAAGGCAGTGGTATAGAGATTTTTCATATACTTCTTGCCTTGCACACATATTAAAACTTCCATCATTTTCAACATCTTTGCCCATACTGGTACATTTATTAGAGCTGATAAACTTGCACTAACGCAAAATTATCACTTAAAGTCCCTAGTTTACACCAGAGTTTACTTTTGGTGTTGCACATCTCAAGCTTTAACAAATTTAGAGTAACTACCTATCATCAAGATATCTTAGATAGTACCATAATATTTTCACTTCTTAAAAAATTCTCTGTGGACTTCCCATTCTTCCTTCTCCAAATTCCTGGTGACTGATGATGTTACTATCATTACTGATTCCTTTTCCCTGAAAATAGTACAGTTAGAAACAAATTGTAGCCTTTTAAGATTGTGATGGGGGAAGGGAACAAGAAGTCACCAAGAAGCAAGCACTCCCTGCAAATTGGTACCATGTGCAGGACGCTGGGGGGGACAGCCACACACCAACCTTTTCTGGTGAGTTAGCACCATTTGAAACTGCAGAGGAAGAGAACAAGAAGTCAATGAGAAGCAAGCCCTCCTTGTGAATTGGCATCATGCACAGGCCACTGGGGGAAGAGCCAGATGCCAGCCCCTTCTGGTGCACAGGCTGGGAAACAAGATGAACCAACCACCACTGCCATAAGCAACCAGCTGATCCAGAGAAACACAGACTGTGATGTTAGCTATTGAGGTAAAATACAATTTAGTGCTTGTAGTGTTTAGTGTTTCACTGACTTTGCAGGTCTAAAGCCAGTAGTCTGATCATCTGTTCAGAGGATAACAATATGCAATGTAGCATCTATAGGGAATCTCCTTCTGAGGGTGGTGGCTATTGTTAGTTCCCTACCATCTTGTTTTGAAGTCCTGTACCATTTTCATTGTTTTTTTGAGTTGGGTTTTATTCTGCTTTGTTTTGTTTGATTTTACTATATTTGATGGCATGGGCAGCTGTTTCAAAGATAACAAGGTATAATATGGTAGCCATTTTGGATTTACTATTATCTTGTTTTGAAGTCCTTTATTGTATTTATTGTTTTGTTTTTATTGGTTCTATTGTGTTCTGTTTTGTTTCATTTTTACTATGTCTGAAGGTATGGGCAGCTATTTTGAAGATGAGAGACATTATGGTAACCATTGTTGATTTCCTATTGTTTTGAAATTCCATGTCACTTACACTGGTTTGTTTTGATTAGTTTTATTCTGTTTTATTATGCTTGGTATTCTTCTCTTTAAAATAAAAATTTAAAAAAAACATGATGTGGTATTATTCAGTCCTAAAAAATGAGATTATGTCAATTTATAGGAAAAAGTACTGAATTAGAGATCATCATGTTAAGTAAAGTAAGACAGTCTCAGAAAGTGACATGATGCTAGCTTTCTCTTACATGAACACTCTAAAAATAGAATAATAAAATAAAAGGGAGACTGACATTAAACTAGAAGTTAGGCTTTTAGAGATGGGAAGAGGATCTGGAAAGAGGGTGAAGTAAGGTAAGAGGGAGATTTAAAAAAATAAAGGTATTTTGTATGCATATGCCAAAATATCAAAGCAAATATCATTATTCTTTATTGCTTATATGCACCCCTACCAACAAAAGGGGTGCATGAAAGCAAAATAGAATAGTGGGCAAATAATTGCTCTTTTAAAGTGTCCTTAGTCTAAATCCTTACAG
Organism: Cuniculus paca; assembly: GCA_004365215.1. Lineage (NCBI taxonomy): Eukaryota > Metazoa > Chordata > Mammalia > Rodentia > Cuniculidae > Cuniculus > Cuniculus paca. Next base: position 21,833 of record RJWT010006804.1, on the reverse strand, counting down.
CAATATTATGCAAGAGTAACAGAGTCCTTTATTGTAGTACAGAGCAGGTTTTTGTTTTTGTATTTTTTTTTTGTTTTGTTCACTGTCTTTCTTTTTAGTCTTTAGCCTGTAGGGATGGACATTGACTACTCTTTGAAATGAACATAGTACAAGAACTCTATAGTGTTTATGAAAGGGATTCTTGAGAAGATGACATTCGATGTAAACCTGTATGAATGCCTAGGGTCTCTAAGTTTACACAGTGAAGCCAGAAAATTTCAGAAAGCCAAAGACTGAAGGTATTAGGACAAATTTTAAATAGAAAAGAAATGAATTCAGTGTATGTTCTCAGTGTCTTTGAAAGTTAGACCAAGGTTCTATGCTTGCTTCATGTAGGTTTCTAAAAATTATCAGCAATTGGACTAGGAATTGATGAACATGTTTTATTTTAAATCAAAGAAATTTTGCCTAAAAAGTGGTATAATAAGTGGAAAGCAAGTGATTTATGTGTTTGGATAAGGCACTAGATAATTAATTTGGTTAGGCATATATTAAAATATGTAAGTCTACTGTGATTGTTTTTCAGTTACCCACTAGAAATGAAAATTCTATATATAAAAAGATGTTTGAAATTATCACAAATCTAAAAAGCAAGTCAATTTTCTGGAGAGAGATTCCATAAACTCAAACTTATTTGAAATGTTTTGAAACCTGAGATAACAGGTATAGTTAATGCTAAAAGATCTGTTAGGATTAATTTCAGGATATTTTTTGAGTTTTTAATTTAATTACATTAAAATGTGAAGTAGTCTTATCTCAGACTGGAAAAATCTGCAGGTATGAATTTTAAAACTTTATTGGAAAAATAAAACCAATGATAATTGCCTTTATTTACTATTTTAAAAAATAAAAAAGTGTTCATTTTGAATAAAATAAAAAACCTGCATTAACAACATGAAAAACTCTTTATAACTGATTAACAAAACAACAATAAAAGTCTAATCATACCTTTGTATTTGTAAGATTGGTTTTAGACTCTCACAAATACCAATGTCTTCAGATGGTTAAGTACCTTATATGAAGTGGCATAGTATCTATATGTAATCTATGCACATCCTTCTGTACTCTGTAAACCATCTATAGATTACTTATAATACTTAATAACATGTACACAAACAAAAGTAATGTTATGTAGTTAGTATGTATAAACTTTTGGTATTTTGTTTGCTTTAGTATTTTGAATTCATAGTTCATTAGATCTGTAGATCTGGAACTGCTAGATATTGTAATCCTACTGTACCTCTAACAAAAATATTCAAACTAATTATTCCACAGTATTTATCTTAATATTTCATGTTTTCTTTTATTCTTATTTTTTTACATCAATTCTATAACCTAGGATATTTCTAGGCCTTCATCTCAAAAACACTTTCTATACTTTAGACTACATATTAAATGACTATGTCTGACTGATACAGGAGTCAGTAAAAATAGCACTTGAGGTCAAATATGAGGCCTCCAATTCACTATGTTGTATCATAGTACACTCCATTCACAGGAGGGACATCCTCTGTCAATGAACTTTTTGTGCTACATACAATAGCAAATGTGAGTTGCTGCAGCAGAACACAGTACACACAGTAACTGCAAAGTCAACATTGACCTTTTAGCAAACTGGCTGGTCATTTCCTGCTCTAGGCTTTAAATTTGTTCCCACGTGTATAAAAAAAAATTGGTGAATCTATCTTTGAAGGGAGCTAGAAAAGGTAGCAGTTCTGAATATTGCACCTTTTTCTTTCTTTTCCATAATTTTTCACTAATATCAACAAACAACAGTTACTCTAACTTTATATATTGCTTCTTCACTGTATAATGTTCTTTCTAGCTGAAAAGTCACTCAAGTTACTCTAAGACTCCAGAATACATTGTGTTATGTAGAAAAATATTTGCCTCACTTTTTTATAAATAATTTATAATTTAACTCTTTTATAAATAATTTAAACATTTATTTATTGTTATTTCATTTTTGTCTTTAAAATTAAATTAAACTCTTAATCACAAAATTGTAATTTATTGAAGTTTTCAATACAATGTTATATTCATTTTCTTTAATAATATTAAATAGATTGTAGAAGCACAATGTCAAAATAAATGTGTTGGAGGAAAAATAAGATTGTGTTTGGCTTCTTTCACTTAGAAACAATGCATTTAAGTCTCTTTCAGAGGTTTGGGTGATTTGAGAGTTCATTTCATTTCACTGTAGCACTGAAAAGTGTTCATTTGTCTAGGTCTATCCATGATTATTAAATTTACCTACTGTGGTAGTTAACTTTCTATTATTGTAAAAATTATGCCTCAAATCATCAATTTATTAGGACAAAAGTTTTGTTTTGACTTCTAACTTCAGAAGTTTTAATTCATGGTCACTTGGCTGTATTGCTTTGGACCTGTGGTGGACAGTACATCAAGCCTAAAATATGTGGTAGAGGAGGTTGCTCAATGCATGACAGAGAGAAAATGAAAGACAGAAAGATGAAGAGGTTGGAGCTCTGATGTCCCTTTCAAGGTCATGTCCCCCGTTTTAGTTACTTTTCTTCTTGCTGAGACAAAATACTCAACACTCACATGTAAAGTAGGAAACTTTTACTTGACCTACAGCTCATAGAGGTTTCAGTTCGTAGTTGGGTGACTCCAAGGCAGGGTGGCATGGTAGAGGGACCTTGTAAAGGAGAAACTGTTCATGCTAGGCAGAAGACAGCAAATGCAAGTCAGTAACAACTACAAGCCACCAGCGATAATAGCAACTTCTCTCTTTCTTTTTTATGTTCTATCTAGGCGGCCCAGTTTAGGGTGAATGCCAAACCAATCAGTGGACTAATTTAGTGATCTCACGTTGTTAATCCCAGCATCACACTCTAGATTCAGCCGCCTCTAAAAAAGTCCCACCTATGATTGCATGAGGCTTTGGGAGAATAGCTGGACACAAGCCATAACATCCCCAGGGACCTCACTTTCTCTAAACAGACTCAGTCTATTAAACCTTTTTCCACTTCCTTAATAATGCTACAGGCTGAGAACAGTAACATTAACATGCAGATCTTCAAGGGACACTAGACATTGAATACGTAGCACCTACTAAATAAAGTTGCTATAAATATTCATGTGTAAGTCGTCTGTATAGATATGTTTTCAGCTTCTCTGGATACATACCAAGGAGTGACACTGTTGGGATTATTGTAAAACTGTGTTTAATTTTGGAAGAAACGACCAATCTACTTCCAAAGGGGCTGTATTATTTTTCATTTTCAGCTACAGTGAATAAGAATTTCTAATATTTGGTATGTTCACAGGTATTTGATTTTGTCAGTGTTGTGGATATTGGCCATCTTAATAGGTGTTACTAGTAGCTTGTTGTTTTACCTACACAAATTTCAATTCAACTTGCTAGTATAAATATCAACAATAACAACAACAAAAACAGGCTTTAACTTTAAAATGTGTTAAATGTAATGATCAATTGAGAATTGTTAACATACAAGTATTAAGTTTTTAGGCCATGAATATGAAATACTTTCATTAATTTAAATCATTTTCAAATGCTATCAGCAATATTTTGCAGTTTTCAATACAGAGTTGTTGCCATTACTTTTGTTAAATTTATTTCAAAATGTTTTATTATTTCAGAGGTGATACACAATTTTTAATTTGCTCATTGCTTAGTTAGGTTGACCATTCAATATTTTAATCATGTGTTCTGTAACCTTGGTACTATCATTGTTTTCAGTGTGTATTCGTGCTTGTATCTGCACACAGATACACGTATCTTCCGAATTTTGTTAAATAAAAGAACAAGTCCTATGTTAATAAATATGGATTTATATATTTTATCTCAAACAGTATGTTTTTAGATTCTTTTATTTATTGTTTCTTTTTTCATTCAATAGAAACTGTCATGTACTGTAAATATAAAATGTAGAAAAAAATTTTTTTTTGAAAAATATTTTCCTTAGAAGTGAAAATATGAAATATGTGTAAATAGTAGAGAATGTACAGGATCTGGATATTAAATCATGTTTATTGCTTTGAATTTAAAAAAAATTACAGAAGATAAAGTATATGCCTTAGAAAAGAAAGTAGTGACTATTAGAATTAGTTCCTAATAAATGGTGTTTTAGGCTCTGAAAATATAGAAATTAAATTAATGTGTCATTAGGGAATATCTTAAAGAACTACAGCAAGAAAAATGAAATTAAACTAAGGGATATTATCATTTTGTCATTTTAATCCAAATTTAACTCAAAATGAAAGTCTTGGAAATGATTTCTCTATTAACAAATATAGATAAAGACTTTGTAAGTGGATACATGTTCGATAAAACACTTCTCAAGTGTTTTTTACTGTTCTAATTCCCTTTACAATCGTGTAACTAGGTGGATAATAATTGGATAGGTGTAGTGGAAGGGAAGAGAGAATGTGTTCAGTGCAGTTGCCCACCCTGCTCACATCTCCATGAGGCTGGAGGCTGAGGATGAGTATTTTCAGCTCTGTTGCTTGCACAGCCTGCTATTGGCACAGTCAGTGGAAAGAAGAAATGCTGATGGTACTTTACAAGGTTGGAAGTGATGTTTATGCCAGCATGCAGATAGCGTCCAGGACATAAGGGCGGAAACTGCTAGTCATATTTGATTGCCACCCATATAATCATAAACTGTTAGGTTAATTTTGAAAAATCCTCATGAAAAGTAGAAAGTTAAAAGTACCATGAAAAAAAAGCTCTATTTAGATATTTTTTAAAAACAAGTAATCAAAGGGTTCATTTATTCATGATAAATCTGTTTTTAACATATACTCTTTGTATTTTATGATGATTTATCCTTGTGCATATGAATAGTGTGTGTTGTACAATGATAATATTGTAAACCATGATAACTTTGAAATTTGTGATAATTTGGAGAATGATGTCAAGCAACTGCTTTAAAATCATAGACTTCAGTGACTAATGGGAAACAGATGTTTAGCAGAGCAAAAAATATAAAATTTTATTCCAGATTTCATTTTGGGTCTTCTTTTTAAAAGGTAAGCATTTTTTCAATTTAACTGAAAACAACTAAGCAGATCAAGCAATTTGGCTATTATTAAGGGAAAGAAATCGCTCAATGATATACCAGTGCCCATCTACAAGGTGACTTAGAAGTCTATAATCTCCCTGACAGCAACCAATTTTCCCAACATAAACACTTTTTCCAGCTAATTGACAGGAAAAAAGGAAGTACATTTTTGCTTAGCCAATACAATATATATGTCATTACTTTCACATAGAATGTAGTGTTTTTATTGTAAAACTAAAAATAACAAGAAGAGAGTAAGAGGTGTAAAACACTACTACATTATATAAAGATAAAAAATAAGTGAAGAAAAAAAAGTGAAGGCAAGAAGGAAGGTAGCAAACAAAGAAGAAAGAGAACGGCTTTTTGGCATGAATAAAGAAAGTAAATGATTCAGTGCTGAAATCTCAGTACAAATAAAAGAAAAATGAGGCTTAGGAGATGAGAAGATGTCAGGAGACTATAGAGGTGGGGAAGGAGGTTAAGACAAAAGAGACAGAGTGGAGAGGATGGAAAATAGCTACAGTGTGTAAGTTGTGATTGTTTACTTACCTTGGAAATATGGTGAACTTGAGACTCTTCACCTTCAATATTCTAATTCTAAAATATATATTTAATCCAAAACAACACCATATAGGCATAATGAAGTTCTTCCAGAACTGGATTTCTTTAAAAGTAAAGTTAATTTTTACCAATGTCATAGAACCTACTTGGTCTTTCTAAACAGTTCCTACTACTGCTTTAACACTATCTTTCATGGTAATTGTATTTAATGATAGCAATTTTACATGTACACATTTTTATTTCACTTTTAGTTTTTTTTCAAAATAATATAATCTTCCCTTGCTAGGCAGTAACGATTCCCATAAAAATAGATGGTCCATTCAAACCTCTCACAGAATGTCTAGCTCATTATTCACAAGCACCAACAAATACAAAACGACAATTCTGCTATCTAAAATAAAAAAGAGAGAGACATTCCTTTTGTTTCTACTTGCAGTGGTCCTAATTTTCTTTGTAAAAATACTTCCATTTCTCCTTTATGAGTGATGTGTGTTCTTTGAGGATAGTTTCTTTTATACAAATCTGCAAATATTATTTTAGTTTTAGAAGATGTTCATCCTAACAACATAAGAACATGTATACATATTTGACCACTTATCCTGGTTTATGTTTTTCTCAGTCCAGGAACTGAGTTTAAGGATGAGGCAGCCATAATGACAAATAAATTCAGAAAGATTGATGTAATCATTATATTAGCCAGATTCTGACAAAATAAGTGATATTTGCCTATTCTTTGTCATAAATAGTAGTTCTGCTAGTCTCTGAATAAACATAACAGGGAAATAAGTATGACGTACTTTAACTAGGAAACTCCTTTTTAAGAACAGTATGTTCAAGGGCTGGGGATCTAGCTCAGCGGTCTAAGCGCCTGCCCAGCAAGCAGAAGGTCGTGAGTTCAATCCCTGGTGCTGCAAAAAAATAAATAAATAAATAAATAAAGAACAGTATGTTCAGCAAATATGCACTATATTAAATGAAAAATTGAAAATATTTTTCTATAGGCCCCAACATAGCCTTACACTTGGGAAATCTAGGTTATTCATTTCTTAAATAGTCAGGCAAATTGAATTCACTTTCTCACTTAGACGTTACTTTGTGAGTTAATTTATTGATTCTAACTTTTCCTTATCAATAACTTAACAATTAATCTCCCATGGTTACACAATTAGTCTAATTTTCCATGCCATTCTTTCTTTGTTAACCCATAATGTGTACAGCCCATTGTAGCTAGCTGGGACAGCTACAGCTTAATCAGAATTATGATTCCTGAGTTCTGTTGTCAACCTGAGCACTCATACATTTTGACAACTTAGATCCTCTGCTTGTCTTGTTTCAGTCAAAGCAAGCAGATATAAATAGCTAAAAGTATTTATTAATTTTGATACATAGTGTAGATTGTATATGGCCAAGAACAGCTGTAGTCACATTTTATTCTAGGAATATTTTTATAATTTTAAAATTATTAAACATCTGAATATCTTATTTTTAAGTCATAATTAAAACTGAGATGTTAAAACACATTTATTTTATTTATATGTTTTTCTTTGATTATATTGCTTTTTACTTCTTTTGTAAAACACAGTAGGTTTAAAGAAAGTACTGACTTTGGTAGTGCTAGCTTCTTGAACATTTTTTACTGGAGAGAGTGAATGGAACCATTTCAGGAGGGGTCATGTGATATGAGAGGTGCTGCAGGAAAACCAGTCTTTCATCCTCATTCCTCCACCCCACTGGAATTGATTTCCCTGGGATCACAGTTTCTGCCAACTTCTTCATTTATACCCTTCTGCATCTTACTTTTCAGTGGAGGTTTTGAGGGGCTCTATACCCACGATCTTCTGCAGCACTGTGTGGTGACCCACAGGGCTGAGGCGCACCATGGTGTTGTTGCAGCATTGGGAATTGAACTCATGACCTCATGCTTGCCAGGCAGGCACTTAGGCCACTGAGCTAAATTCCCAGCTATGGTGTTGTTCTTTGGGCAGTCATTCACATAGCACTTAGCCCACCACAACTGATGACAATTGGTGCAATACCCAGAGAGATTATCAGTGTTACGCACGTTTTTTCTTTTCATGTCGTTTGCTCTTTTCATCATTGGAGAATGAAGTTATTTGATCTTCAACTTTATCAGGTCCTAGTCACCCAACAGTTTATTTGATTCTCCAGTGCCCTAGCATTTATTCCCTGGTGTCTTCATTTGCTTGATTGGTATCCTCTATGTCAAAAACTTCAGTCATCTCTTTAGTCTTAAAACTCAGATGGATGGTACTTTAGGTAGAGATGCTGATCTTCCTCTTCCCATGTCATCCAGGACAGGCATAACTGCTTAAACTTCTTTTCTGTTTCCTCAAGCCATGGACTACTGAAGTCAGATGTTCAGTGGTCTGGAACCCTGGGATGCTACTAATTGTTGGAAATCTCCAGATTTAACTACTGCATGATAGTTTCCCTGGGCCCACAGGGTCTTCCAGTTTGACAGGACATGTGGACACAGTTCTAGTGTTCACTTTTGAGTTGGGTCTTGCAGCCATACTTGGAGCACCAACATCCTGCTGAACCTATCCAGCAGAACTCCTGAATGAACTGGTGATCCCAGGAGTGACTTCTATACTGCAGCCATGTCTTGGTTTCAGGGTCTTGATTAGGTGACCTTTCTCTATACCAGTAGAGCTCTCAACATATGTAAGTGTGTGCTTTATCAAGGCAACGAAAGTTCCTTAGAAACTTTGTAAAGTTTTCAGGGCCAAAGCAGCCTGTTTTTGAGCAATGCTGCAAAAGGTGGCATTACTGGTATATTGCAGCAATTCAGGATTTTTACCCTATGTTGTGTGCTGGCCTTGAAAGCCACAATTGGAAGAGTATTTTGAAGTTAATCCAATCAACTCTCCACAAGTTTCTTGGAAAACAGGTTAACTTTCTTCACAACAGGAACCTGGTTGATGCTTCCTTTGCTGGCTGGCAGCCTCCTCCACTATAAGACAATAGTAACTCAGTGGATCTCTGTTATTCTAAATATTAAGAATTATATTGCATATTGCACTACCTTACAGAATTCCTGGTAGTAAACCTTTCTTCTTGTATCATAGTTCAGCTGAGAAAACAAGTTATGTTCCTGAAAAATCTTCTTCTTATGCTCAAAGTTTTCTTTATATTTAAGAATGTCTTAACAGTAGCTGTCCATGATCTTGTGTCTGTGTTTCTCTTGCTCCTGAGCATGTTGCTATTTCTCATTTCCTCAATTCCCCTTTTCAATAATTCAGCCTCCTGATTAATGTGATTGTTAATGTGACTGGGAAGCAGAAGGTAATTAGGCAGTTTCTCTCTTCACAATTTTCTTTGCAGACATCTGCAGTCATTGGAATCTTTACCTGACTTTTTATACTTAGTTTCATCATGATGACCAGCCTGAAAGCAGGTAGATTAAAATCTACCTACCTTTTTCCTACACTTCCAGTAGTGCTCTGAGAGGAGATGTTGGTACAATAAAGTTGATCAAGGTATGCATTGGTGCTGCTTCAAAAAAATGTATTTTAATAGTTTACTTTATTTCCATTTTCTTCCTTCTATTCTCTTTGTTTTCTTTTCCTTTCCTTCCTTTCATCCTTCTCCATCCCTTGTTCTCCTTCCAATTTGAATGTTGTCTTTCTATCAAGAAAGGAAGAAGGGTTGAAAAGTGGAGAAGGAGTTGGGGGAAAAAGAACCAAGATATTTCATATACAGGTACAAATTCCCTCTGATGAATGTGATCATTGTGTATATTTAAAATGTACCAAAAATTAATCAAAAAGAAAAATAATAGTTTATTTTATATGACAATGATCAATTGATTATATACTAACGTAAGTGCTAATGTTATGAAATACACTTTCAAAATAAAAAGTAGTAAACAGTGGCATTGTTTTAAATAGATTTGATTTTCTTTAATTATTTCTCCTTCCATACCCTGTCTATTGCAGAATGACATTTCAGGTGGCCCTTGAAAAATCTAACTGTGTGGTTTTGACAAAATGAGAGTTAAAATTGAAAATGACATCCTAGTTTATTTGTAAAATGCAGCTAATTGTAGTGGTCCCTACAAGGAATTTGAAGCCATGCTTTGATTGGGTTACAGTTTCACCAAACAGAACTTATAAATGAATGCACATATAAATATACTACAAGTTCTGTTTATGACAAGGCTGCACTAAAGTGAAGAAAATAATGTCACAAATTTTAGAAACATCATATTCATAGTCAACTTCATTTTAATAGAATAAAAACACTTTTACTTTAAAGTTGTACACTCTTCTGGACAAAGAGCTAGATTTAAGAAAGTTATTCTAGATAGATAGTTTTGTGACACTGACAAAAGAAGAAAATATAAAAACAAAAAAATGAATTTGAAAAACATTCAACAGTAAGCCAACATCTGATACTCCAACTGGAACAATAATAATTTGACCAAAGAGACTAAGGAAAAGTGTGAATCAAGACATGGGGCAACAGAGAAGGTACTGAAGGAGTAGGAGGGCTCATTTCGAATCAGTGTACATGGGAGCTTTGCAAGAAAGCTGAAACCCTGGAAATATTTCAAAAACTGCTAGCAAAGAAGCATCAACCCTTCTGTGTTGACACTCTGAGGTAAATTGGTGAGATTAAGTAAAGAAATTCTTTAAAAATTTCTAAAGGTTTAGTTTGCCTTTACATTTTTTGAAAGTAGGCAGGCTAATGATTATATATGGCAATACCACCACTGGTTTAAAAATATACAGTACAATTTTATGCCAAATGGTATGATATTTATCAGTAAAAAAATTCAGAAAAATAAAAGAAAATTACCTTCTCATATCTAGTTATTAGTCAAAGGAATCTGCCAGTTTTTTTAAAAAATCTATTTACTCCAACTTCAAGTAAAGTTCTTTACTAGACTCTGCAACAGAAAGATTTACTTTTTGCTGTGGATTACTATTACTATTCTAAATCAAATTTTGTCTAATATTATCTTTGTTCAGAAAAAATAGGATTTCTTTAGAGAGCAAAATATGTCTAGGAGTCACTCTGAAAAGCTAGCATCCTTGTAAAGCATTAGACATTTTCCAAATGTTAACATTTAGCTGCATGAAAATGGTTGGCCACTCTACAGATTTATTAATTCTACATTGAGAAAATGGAGTGACATTTACATATTACTGCAAATGCCTCTACTATTTTGATGGTGCTTGTTTAGGACCTTACCAAAATTGTAACCAATTTGGAATAGAGATGAATACCAAGACGGCTAATTATCATTAGTTAGAGTATTTTTGAAGAGGCTACTGTGTGTAGGTTATTGATCTAGGAACTAAATATAGCAAATGAGTACCTACTGAGTTGCTCAATATCTTGGTTACTTTTCTCATTGCTGAAACAAAATAACTGATAACTAAAATTAAAGGAGGAAAGGTTTATTTCAGCTCACAATTTGTAGAGGTTTTAATCCATAATCAACAGGCTCCAAGACAGGGTGGCATGACAGAGGAGAAACAGTTCATGGTGGGCAGAAGACAGCAAAGCAGAAGGCAGTGAGAAGTGAAGAAGCAAAACAGCTAGTGACATTGAACAACAACAAACCTCTTTAAGTCCCTTATATACTGACTGTACACTCTTAGAGGAGGTAGCACTCACACCTAGGGTGGGTCTTTCCACAATCCACATTCAGAACTATGCCAAACCAATCAGTGAACTAATTTAGTAATTACACACCCTTGAAACCAGCAACACACATTCTAGATCTAGCCACTTATGAAAAAGCCTCCACTTATGACTGCATGAGGCTTTGAGGGAAATCTCAACATAAGCCATAATATTCCCCTCCTGGCCCCTCCAAAGATTTAAGCACATTAATTTATACAAAAGGCATTTAGTCCATCTCCAAGATTTGCCAAAGTCCTAAGAGTTTTAGAATTGCTGAAAAGTCTAAGTGTAAAGTCCCCTCTAAGATTTAAGAGGAACACTTAGTTGTAAGCCTCTGTAAAAATTAAAATAAAGTTAAATGCTTCCAACATACAGCCACATAAGATAGACATTTCCTTTCCAAAAGCTACAAAGGAGGGGGTAGGAAGGAATGGGGAATAAAGCAAGACCACAATCCAGCAGGGCAAACATTAAACTCCATAATTCTATATATGAATCCCTGGCAATCTGTGGTAACTTGTGAACTCCAGAGAGGCTGGGTGGCTCTGCCTCTATGGCACTTCTGGTGGTTGAAGCTCACAGAGGTTCTGTCTTTATGTGGCTTTGATTACTCATTGGAGATTTACTCAGACAGTCCACTCTCCTTGCTTCTCCAACCTTCTGAGGTCTCCACTGTACCTTCAGATTAACACTCATAGCTCCACATAATGCCCTGTCAAGCGTACACTGTATGATTTCCCAGGCCTTCTTCTGAAATCTGGGTGGAGACCTTCCTGACTCTGCAACTTTGCATTCTGCATGCACCTAACACCAGCACCATGTGAATGACACCAATATCTTCTGACAGTTGTAGCGGTAGCCAGACTCCCTGCCCTCTGTCTGGAGTACTGAGCATTCTGAACCCAATCCTGAAGAGCAAATTCTCTAGGCCACTACCAATATGGTGTAGTGAGTCTCTCTCCTTAAAGAAAATTCTTTCACCTTTTCAAACTTGAGACTGAAATGACTAGAGTCCCAGAATATCTTGTGTTGTCATTAGACCAACTTTTCCATTGTCCTCTTCCTTCTCAGTTCTTCTTTGCTATATCTATGCAACCCACAACTTTACTGGAGCTTCCTTTCTGGCCAAACTCACTTTTAAATTATTCTGCTGGGCTCTTTGCTCTTGATTTTCAGCATGGATCTGGCTTGAATCCCCAACAGTAGTCATGCCACTGCCTCATCATTAGACTTTCAAATTTCTACTGCAAGATTAGTAACCACCCTTAATCTCAGTCTCAAGCAGTCTCTAGACAGGAATGAAATGCAGGCAAACTTTCTCCCAAGGCATAATACACATGTTCTTGAGTCCAGTAGCCAAGATAGACCTCTATCCCAGCACAAACCTCCTGAGCCCAGGCTTTGCTGGCAGCATTTCTATCAGCATTCTAGCCTCGTGAGCTCTGATCATAATCTTCCACTGCAGAGTTGCTTCTACAGCCAGTTTAAAGCATTTCAAAGCGGCTTCTGTAGCCAGAATCTCCAAATCTTTCCAAACTCTTTCCACAATCCAGTTCCAAAGGTCCTGAAACACATGGTCAGGTACAGTCACAGTAAAGATTTCACTTCTCTGTTACCAAAGTATGTCTTAGTTACTTTTCTCATTGCTGAGACAAAATACCTGACACCAAAAATTAAAGGAGGAAAGGTTTATTTAGCTCACAGGTAGAAGTTTCAGTTCATAATCAGTTGACTCCAAGGTAGGGTGGCAAGGCAGAGGGGCATCACAGAGGAGAAACAGCTCATGGCAGGCAGAAGGCAGCAAAGAAACAAAGTAGTGAGGAAGTAAGCAGTGACAAGTGACAGCTCACTTTCTGCTCCTTATATCCTAACCAGGCAACCTACCCTTAGGCTGATAACATTTACACTCAGGATAGGGCAACCTTAATGCTAACATCACACCATGAATCAATACCAGCGTCACATGCTTGATTCCAGATTCACACACCCTAGATATAGCTGCCTGCAAAAAAGTCCTGCCTGACCACATGAGACTTTGAGAAGGACATCTAGATATAAACTATTAGAGTCACTACCTGTTGATTATAGGTTACACTGAGATTTCTTAATGGCTAATGTTATGGGTTAAATTGTATTTTTACAGTTTGTTTTATAAATGTTTTAACATGCTTTCCTAATGTCTTTGGCCATGGTAATCAAGATATAGTTATTCTATGATAGGATAGATTCCTGAGACATCCACATTTTTATAAATGCTTGAATAATATTAGCAATTCTCCAAGTAAACTCTGAGCAACTGCATCAGGCTTTTAGAGTGAGAACACCTGGAACTGAAGGATGGAATTTGATGTGAACTTGGAAGAAAGCTGGTATTCACACTGTGGTATAAGGAATGAAATCTGTATGGTAAAGAACAGTGGAGAAAATGACCAAACAACATGAAGAAGATTATAGAAAGAGCAGTTGACCAACAAAGGATACACTGGAAAAAGTAGTAGGAAATAAATTTGAGTAAGCAAAGAAGAATTTAGATATAAAACATTTTAAATGGTCATACTGAGGACTCTAATTGAGATTAATCTTTATGGATTTCTGATGAAGAGATAATGTATTCTTTTTTGAGTGGTGGATGCACAGAAGACTGGGAGAGATTAAAAACTAGAAATTAGTCATTTTATCTTATTTTTCTTTGTGGTGTTGCACATGGAAGACAGCACCTGAGCACGCTAAGTAGGAATTGTAGCATTGGGCCATGCTCTCAACCACAAAAGAAATATCATCCTGGTCAATTTTTCATAAAATATGTTCCATTTCTTGAAAAAAGGTTTTTTAAATTTTATTTTGTTAAAGGTGAAATTTGAGAAATGGAAGTAAAACACAATTTATTAACATTGGAAATGAATGGTTCAGTACATGGTAATACTCAATTTTTGTGCCTAAAAATTAAGATAATGATGCTGCTAACCAAAATGTTTTTGAGGATGAATTTTGACCATAAATAGTCTGTGAATTCTTTGTTTCTCATCCAATTTTGTCAAATATGTACTATATCTCTACTTTACTTTTTGATTTAATACAGGTTAAAAATATTATTCAAACAACTGCTATTACTGAATAATGTCATAAATTCAGAAAAAGGATCTCTGAGCCATAAGAAACTCAAAATACTGAGTGAACACAGACATATGTACTCATTTGTCATACAACCTTTTCAGCGTCATGTAAGATTACTGTATAAATTGTTACAGGAGTGCAGGTTTTTACTGAGTCTCTCTGAGAATATCAGAGAGGATGTGTTATTTAGCAGTCTTTCATATACATATATTTGTCATTTAAAACATTACTTTTGGCACCACTATTAAAAAACATTGTTACCACTAACCTTGAGAAAATAAAATGCACCAGGCTTGTTGGTGCACACCTATAATTCCAGCACTCAAGATGCTCTAACAGGAGGATCTCTATGAGTTCAAAGCCAGTTTGAGTTATACATTACATTCAAAGTCAGACTGAACTACATAGTGACAACAAACAAAACACCAGAAATAGTAAATAAAAACAAAATACTCTTTTCTATGAATAATAACACTAGATTTGAACTGTTCATTCCTTCTGCAATAGTTGTAAATTGTGCCTTTGAAAACGTTAGATGATTTTCTAAAAGATAGTGGTATTACAGAGGTACATGATGTTATTTGTGTTTAAGCAAAATGGACTAATCAGATAACATTAATAAGCTGAAATCTGATATATGGAAAAGAAGCTAACCATAACTTTCAAATACAACTCATAACATTTTATTAGAGCTTTATGTTGTATTTATCGCTGTTGCTAATTGGTAACACTATAATGTGAAACAGTATGGTGAAATGATTCCTGACATCTTTTACAACATCATTTTCATCTGCATGTGTCAGTTACAGACTTACATAAGCAATCTACCTAAATTGCTCTCTTGTGTTATCTCTATATTTGTAAATTTATCATTATATCTAAATTTGTATCGAAATATATTGCCACTTATAAAGATAGCTGCTTCTTTCATTTGAATTTTCTTTAGGATATATCCTAATGAATCAACTTTAATCATTTCATTTAAAAATATTCTTAAATAATAAAAGGTTCAATGGTAGTGAATATGCATGCATTATTTTATTTGGTATCTCTTTGCATATTGGAGTTAGAGTAAGTTCTACAAATTTAAATATTCAAGTACATGGTTGTAGGTTAGTGGAACACATTTTAGCATGTTGTAGGGAGACAGATGATTTTTTAAACATTTTTTTATTTTAAAGAAACACAACCAAACAAAACAAAACAGTATAGTCATTCACAACAAAACAATGAACATGCTACATAATTTCTAAACAGAGTAAAAAGCAATTGATAATGGCTATCATAATGCTTCTTGTTATCTGCAATGTACCTTCCCATACCATCAGGGATGAATGAAATCAAACAAAGTAGAACAAAATAAAACAGTAAAAACAAAACAAAACAAAACAAACAAGGCAGAACAATGCAACCAATACAGAAATTCAAGATACTAGTAGAACAGCAGTGGTTATCATAATGTTTGTTATCTTCAGGATAGTTGCCTACACCTTCAGACATATTACTATCAAACAACACAGAATAGAGTAAAATCAAAACAAAACAATAAAAGCAATACAGGGTTTCTAAACAAGATAATTGGACATTCTCAATGGCTACAATTATATATCTTGTTGTCTTTAAAATAGCTGTCCATGCCATCAAGTATAATAAAATCAAACAAATCAGAATAAAATGAAACTAATCAGAACAATGAAGACAATATGAGTTTCAAATCATGATAATAGATTAACAGTGGCCACTTCCTTCCCTTTTTAGATAGTTCCTCCCCTTTGGCTTTCCCAATATATATTGTGCATTTTGGATCCCACTAACTCCTTTAGTTTGTTATACTAGAGAGGTGACATGAAATTCACCCATGTAATTGAACCATTTCATCCATGAGCATGATTGCCAGTTGCCTCTATCCACCTATGAGAACGTTGAGATTATCTTCCTTTATAGCTGAGTAGGTTTCCACCACATAAAATACCATGTCTTTCTTATCCATTCTGCAATTAATGGGCAGGCTACCCCTACTTTTTTACTGGCTCCCTGTCACTTAGGGCATTTTTCTCTCTCCTTGACTTTCAGCCTACGAATTTTCTTTCTAGTTAAATGTGTTTTTTGTATAAAGCATATTGATGGAGCCTGTCTCCTGATACACTCTGCCTGTGTTTTTTTCTGTTGGTGCCTTGAGGCCCTCTTGCACTGCATTATCTCTGTCATGCTATTTTCCTGCCATTGGCTCCCTATTTTTCCTCTCCATTTGGTTGACTGGCCCCACTTGATGGTCCCCCTCTGCCATTGTTCCTGAGACTGTGGTCCTTTTTCTCTCTCTCTAGAATATCCTTTAGTATTCTTTGTAGGGCTGGTTTGGTGGTCATGAATTCCTTGAGTTGTTCTTTCTCATGGAAGTATCTTGTTTCTCCATTAATTCTGAAAAAAAGTTTTGCAGGGTACATTGGTCTGGGTTGGAAGTTGTTTTCTTTCAGGACTTGCAATACTTCACTCCAGCCTCTTCTTGACTTGATGGTTTGTGTTGAGAAGTTTGCCATGATTCTGATGGGTTTTCCTTTATAGGTGATCTGTTTCTTTTCTCTAACAGCTTTTAATATTCTGTTCTTGAGTTGAATTTCTGGGATCTTGATTATTATATGTCTGGGTGTATATTTGTTTTGGTTATGGCTAGCTGGAGTTCTATATGCCTCACTTATTTGAATGTCACTTTCTTTTTCCATGTTTGGGAAGTTCTCAGAAATTATTTCTGTAAATAAGGTCTTGATGTCATTTGTCTTGACCCCTGCTTTTTCACTCACATTTTTAATTCTTAAGTTATACTTCTTTGGGTTATCTAACAGCTGTTGAATTGTTACTTCCTGAGTCCTTGTTATTTTTAAGAGATCTTTCCTTTCATGATCACAAGCTGCAAACCTGTCTTCAAGCTTTGAAAGTCTAGCTTCAATTTCTTTTGCATAATTTTGCCAGCTTTCAGTGGAGTTTTTAATTTTCTGGATATCTCTTTACATGTTTCCTGCATTCTAAATCTCTTTTATATTGTTCATTCATGCTTTCCTTCATTTTCCTATGCTCCTCTCTTTTTTCATCTGTGTCTTCTTTAAAGATGCTGAGTATTTCTTTTATTATGTTTTTCATTTCTTCTTTTACCTGGGATAGAATTTCTGTTCTAATTTCTCTTATAGCTTCATGAAGTTGTTTCTTTACTTTAGTTGACATCACTTAAGACATTTCAGGTATGTGATTCTCGAACTCCTCCATGTTTACTTCTCTTGGACTTGCACTGCCTGAGTTGGATGCCAGAGATTGTCCTCTCCCTCTTTGTCTTGGCATATTCCTGATTTCTTCCACACACCTGAGTAGTGTGGTCCCAGGCACTCTGGCACTGGCCACAACTTCTCCAAAGCTAGACTGTTTGGCTTTTCTGGCCAGTGCTGGCTAAGAACATCTGCCAGTGGGTGCCTGTGTTTCTGCACTGAGCTGGGTACTGACCCACCCAGAGTTTGCACAGGAGCAGATCTGGTCAGGCCCTGCGAATCTAAGCTGAGTAGGAACCTGCACGATTCTGTCTGGAATGCCTATGGAAGCGGACCTTGTTCCAAACAGATTCTGCGGGTCTGCCCACAACCTGGCATTCCCAAATGAGTGGTTTTTCTGGCCTTGGTCCAAGCAACTTATGAGGGTCTGCCCACAACCTGTCACTGCAGGCAGAAGTGGTTAGCAGTCTTGGCCCCAGGTGTAACCTGCCCAACTCCAAGATGGCACCTGTCCAATCACTCTCTCCTGTGGGGGGTGATGGAGTCCCCAGCACTCACCACCAACCAGCACAAATCTCCACATCAGCCCCTCTCCTTCATCCCTGCGCCTCTCTGCCAAGATCTCTGGGGTCGACCACAACTGCAACCGCGCATCTCTAGGCTCAGCAGGTCTTCTGGCAGGGTGAATATGGCTCCAGGCCACCACCTT
This sequence comes from Cuniculus paca, assembly GCA_004365215.1. Taxonomy (NCBI): domain Eukaryota; kingdom Metazoa; phylum Chordata; class Mammalia; order Rodentia; family Cuniculidae; genus Cuniculus; species Cuniculus paca. The sequence continues at coordinate 3,453 of RJWT010006804.1, read as the reverse complement.
CTTTTCCATTTAATTTCCTTTTATTCTCTTTGTGGGCTTCAATTCATATTTTAGATTCTTCCTGGGCCCAGGGGACCCACTTCCTTCCTGCTTGTCCTCTCCATGATGTTGTATTCTAGCATCTGAACTGTTTCTCTCAGAGAGACTGTTTATTCTGCTGCTTACTGTTCTGCCATCTTTGATCCTGGGGAGGCGTACAATTGTAAAACCTTGACATGATTTTGAGAGTGGGGCTGTGCAATGATTCAAATGTCATCATTTGAGCAGATAAATTAATTTTTTCAAGAACAAGTTAGGGTTTCATGTTCTTTGTGGCTGACGGAGGAGAGTCAATGTACCTGACTTTTGGTCATGATCAAGTTCACCACTAGTGTCATTAACAGAATATATTCCTATTATATATGGATATCAATGAGATATATGGCCCGCATACACAGAACAGTATGGAAATTTTGATATATGCATGTATTTACAATTTCATGAGCATAGAAATAGTGAAAAATTCTTTTTGGGTTAAGCAATTGTGCTAATTAGAGGGCAGATATACACACTACTCAAGATCAAAGAAGAAACTTTTTTGTTTGTTTGTTTTAGGAAGGAGTGCTGGTCTTTTCTATTGCCTGAGAAGGCACATGGTTTAATGTTCTTCCCAAACCACACATGCCCCCAGGGTGTCTTCCGTGAACAGCAAATATTTTGGAAAATAATCACTTCCCATCCTAGCAGTAAATAAACTAACAATCATCAGAGACATAGCTGGAAGAATCACTAAAATGGAAGGCTTAAGGGATACAAATGGTGTAGTTTCTGTTGATAGAATGTGGAATATGTACACAGTTCATTGTTTAGTTCATAGTTTGCTAGGTTGCTCTGCCATGTTTGTTTGTGTAGCTGTATGTTCTGATAAGGATGTCATCAATCTCCAGACTTTGCTTCATGCCAAAACATAAATGTTAGTATAATGGATACTATTATGCTATTATACAGTTAGACTACTGAGAAATTGTAAAGATTGCACATATGTATGTGTATATTTGAATTATTTGCCATAGAATTAAAAGGGAAAAATGAATACACTTGATTTTTTACCTGAAGGTTTTCATTCCCTTACAGTTCAGTCCCATAGCATGGTAGTTATCTCTGTATGTATGTATGTGTGTATCTGTGTAACTATGTGTGTGAATATGTGAGTTTCAAAAAAAGTGAGAATATTTTGCCAAATTGGTTTTAGGACTGACAGAGTGTCTGCAAGGAACACACACTTGAGAAAAACTGGGGGTATTTTAAATTTGAAGTTAATAAAAGGAATAAATTAGATTGGCTAAAAGCTAGGAAGGCATAAGTTTTACACATTTGAAGATTACAAAGGAGTGAACAGGTGTGTCTTTCTTGTGGAAGTGAATTTCAGAACTGGATTTTTTTTTTTTAGATGGACAAAGTAGATAAATGCTTGCATTTTACCGGTGGTGTATATCTGAGCCCTTTTCAGATACTGCACACAAGAACACAGAGGTCTTCACATGGAAATGGCTGTATGTATATTTATAAAAACATGTTAATATATACTAGGATCTAAACAGTGGAAGAAAAATTACTCAGGGCTGAATTTATATAATGAATGTCTACCTAGAAGAAAACAATTAGAATCCCTTTGTCCTAAAGTGAAAGATTAAATATTCACAAAAGTAAAGGAAAAATAAAGTCAGTATTTAGAGATTCTGTTCCATAAACAGAAATTCTGTTCCATGTCATGTCTGAAATGACATGACAACTTCCTCCTAGTGCTGTCTAGTGCTCTTACTGCGTGTCCACAGGCTATTTTTCATGTATAATTCTTTTATTTTAAAAGAAACTCCCAAAGAAAAGACAAAGAGGAAGCAGTTTTTGAGGAAAGCAGAATTTCCATTGCTATACATTTAACTAATTTCACATTAAAAGACATGAAAAACAGTTTTCATAAAGACTGGGATGTTGAGGCACTGCTGTTTGTATCTTGTTTCCCACTTCTTTGAAAATAGGATAGTAATTAACATATGTAATTCTTACTTGAAAATTGAGTCTTTGATCTGTGTTTCCACAACAATACCTGCATAACTGAGGAGACTTTTTAGAAGTTTGATTTTTATTTCTCTTGTTTCAAGAAATAATGTTTGGTGTTTGGGAATCTGCATTTTTGACAAACTTTTCTGTTGATTCTGATGGATTGACAAGTTAGAAACTATTGAATTAATACATGAAACTGTAGAGAAAACAAACATAAGGCACACAGGTTGTTCAAATTAATAGGCAAGTTAGAGATAAAGATAGAACAAAGTTTATCTTATTTTAAAAAGTAAAAAATGATAAATGGAAACTAAGTTTTAGAAAGTAAAACTGTACGAAGAATTTAAAATTCTGTTTATAAAAATAATGTCATTCATCCTGTTGAATAACATTTCAATTTATGGATGTGCTCACAAATAAATGTATTCACTAAAACCAATAATATGTTTATTTTCTCAATTCTATAAATCCCAGAAAAAAATCGCAATAAGCAAAATAACTTTTTATATGTCTACTTTGATTCTCCATTTGAATTTTGAATTCATTCCATCTTTGATACTTTATGTCACAATTAGACAATGGACTATAATTTTAATCTGTGTATTTCTTACAGTAAATCTAGTTTTCTTTGTTTTGCTTGTTCATTTACATTAGGATCTATGGGTCAATAGGCTCTGCTTTGGATGTTACTGCAACTGCTGCTCTTAGAATTGTCTAGTTTCTCTCAGTTGTTGCTTTATCTCATAGTGACCATACAAAATTGTCACAACTGAATTGGGAGAATATTGATTTATCAATCTGGTAAACCTATCACAGTGACTAAGATAAAGAGACCCTGTACTTTAAGGCTTAAGAAGGCTAGCTTTCTTTGCCCCTTTTTAACAGTTACTACTTCTGGTCTTCATAAGACTATCAACATATTTCATATTTCATAAACACGTATATGTGTTTATTGGAAGAAAAATGCAATCTATCGTGTATTAATAATATCTCAGAAGCAAGCTATATATATGCTTCATAATGAGGTCACAGATATAATGAAAGTGCAATTACTGGTTAAAATTAAATTTGCTTTCATGTATCCTTCTTTATTTCATATTGAGGATCTGCATTAGTTGATTAAAATGAGATAAAATGGAATTAAAGTTCTATGCTATGCTTATTTAGCATTTTAAATTTAAGAGGTGTCTTCACAGAAACACAAGTTGAAGGGTAAATATGTCTGTATAACTTATCTCTAGGTACAAAAGTAACTTGAAGTAATTTGGCCAATGTGAAATAATTAAAAACTACAAGACAATGCACATTTAAAGGCAGGGTAATTAGGAGGAAAAAAGGTAGTATGCTACCATTTGAAAATTTGCCATTTGAAGCCTAAGATTATTTCATATTATGTAATGTCTATATAAT
>RJWT010006803.1:0-28577 GCA_004365215.1 Cuniculus paca | reverse complement strand
TCCTTTATAGGTGAATTGCTTCTTTTATCTAACTGCTTTTAAAATTCTGTTCTTCTGTTGAATTTCTGGACTCTTGATTATATTCCTTAGTGAAGCTTTTATTCGGATCGTGACTGCTCGGAGTTCTGTATGTCTCACTTATCTGTATCTTAAGCTCTTTCTCCATGCTTGGGAAGTTTTCTGCTATTACTTCTGTGAACAGATTTTTTTTGTGTGCCCTTTGTGCTATCTTCTGATTCTCCATTGATTGCAATTTTTTTTTGAGACAGGATCTTGCTGTGCTGTTCAGGCTGGCCTTGAACCCATAATGGGGCCCAGGCTGGCCTCAAAATCACATTCATCCTCCTGCCTCAACCTCTCAAGTGCTGGGATTACAGGCATACACCACCATGCCTGGCTTCTGTTAATCTTTTATTTGTCTTCTTTGTATCATCTAGCAGATGTTGGATTGATTTTTCATGGTCCCTTGCTGTGTTTAAGAGATCTTTCATTTAATGATTGCCAACCACATCCCTGTCTTCTAGATCTATTTTATCTTTATGTTAGTTGACTTTGCTGCATATATTTTCAATGGAATTTTTAATCTTCTGGATTTCTATTTGTTTATGGAATTCTTTTCTGTGTTGGGCACATTCATGGTTTCCATGTCTTTCCTAAGCTCTTCTGTTTTTTTAAAATCTGTATCTACTTTATATTCACTAATTATTTCTTCTGTTATGGTCATCTCTTTAATTATCTCTGTTTTGGTTTTGTCAAGAGACTTATTCATAAGGTTTCTTATATATGATGATACCATTTCATAAAATTCAGCTGGGCAATTTATTTCCTCTACCTCAGTTCCCCCTTTATTTGCCTTGGGTGAGTTGGAGATTGTGGGTGGCATCTTGCTTCTGTGTTTTCTCATTTTCTACTTTTTAAAATTTGTTTTCTGTGTTGAGGTTTGTAAATTGTTTATGTTTGGTAGCTTCACTACTATTATCAAGACCTCTTTAGGAAATGGCCACTCCTCAGAGATATATTTTAGCATAGATGGTCTTTGGCTTTTGAGTCTGTTCCAAGATTCCCTCTTCAATTTATTAGGGATGAAAAGTTGCTGCCTGTTTGGTGTGGCACACAGTTCTTTGATACTGGGCTATAGTATTGTTTATGACCCCCTGACAGTCTAAGTTATTGGTGTACAAGGAAGATCAATTCATCACAACAACTATGTCACCCTGGCTAAAATACTACAATCAGTAATAACAGTAGCATAAAGCACAGATTAGAAAATGACAAATGGTGATAACTGTTAATATGCTGCGTTTAACTACAGAAATAAGATTTTTATGGTTATATAATACAATCTAAGACAATTCAGAAAATTAAATACAACAATTAAAGAATTATACACAGTAAATATCCACTCAGTAGAGCAATATTAACCTCAGGTGGTAAATTTAAAAGAGATAAGAGGAGGGCTGGGGATCTAGCTCAGTGGTCTAAGCACCTGCCCGGCAAGCGCAAGGCCGTGAGTTCAATCCCCAGTGCCGCAAAAAAAAAAGAGCGATAAGAGGAAAAAATATAGGACTAAGAGAAAGAGATTAGGAGCAAGCCTGAAGGACAAGAGATTAGGAACAAGGCTGAAGGCTGAAGGCGGATGCTGCTTCAGCAAGGCTGAAGGACAAGCATTGGGAAACTGGTGAAGAAGATGAAAAAGAAAGAAGATAAAAACTAGCATAAAGCAAAACAACATAAAACAAAAAACTAGAAAAAATGGTCATGAAAAGTAAAACAAACAATAACAAACAAAAAAGCAAAGAAACAAAAAAATTTCTCTGTGATCTCAAACTCATGGTTATCTTTTAGAGTCTACAGTTTTGTGGTAGTGTCCAATTCAGGGCTTAACTCTGTTCTTACTGGTAGACAAAAAAGGCAGTCAGAGTCCAGATCCATGCTGGATAACCCCAGCAAGCCTGTAGTAAGATTAGGATGGGGTGCCCAGTTCTGGCACTTTCAAATCCACAGAAGTTCAGGCTGATCTTAGCCCCTGGTCATAGGGTTAGGGCCTGAGTCGTTAATCCTAGAACACTCTGGTGTCTCTTGCTAGCCTGACTATGGCTCCCTGACCCTGAATGTCTTTGTGGTTTCCTCTCATGGAGTCACTATGGGATTTTTACACTAGGAGTCCTGAGATGCAGCCAATCCATTGCTGCTCCAAGTCCCAGGTTCAGTCAGCTTCTCTCTAAAGTGGCAGAATTTAAGTTAACTTTTCTTCTCACTTCAAAGGAAAAATATCTGAGGCTAGCAAAAACAAAATAAGAGATTTGAACCTTGGTAAGTTCTAAAATAGAATCATGAAAGAAATGTCAAGCTGCAGACATGCAGCTTATGACCAGCAAACTGTAAAGATTTGTCATAAGTTAGTATTCCCAACCCACTACCAATATGTCTATCCATTAAGACTTAAATAATAAAGTGTTCCTCGTTGGGCCATTTTAAGTCATGACTTATGGGTCCTTTTGATACAGAGATGATACCAAATCCTCCAACTATGACATAAAGGCAGTATTATAACTCCCAACCTGTTAGATGTCTGATACACTGCATACAAGTTCTCTAAAATCAAAGAATGAATTCTAGAAACAATGGAAGTTAAGAGTAGAAAATATTTATTGAGGAATAAGAAACTCCTGCCTGAGAGGGACAGGAAGGGACAACCAGAAAGTACATTGCCTGAGGATCCCACTTCTTAAGGGAAGTTTTATAGAGAACAACCATGTGGGTACAATGTGGGTTATAGTGATGATCAACCAATAAGACTGTAAGTATAGCTGCTCAGGTAATATTGATCCAATGGGGAAACAATTCACGTAGTGAGAGGGCATGGAAAGAACAAAGGACTTCTCAGGTAGGCGATAGATCTAGGGTCTTGGTCACCCAATGAGGTGACTGATGTCTATCTAGACTTTATTAGATCAGGTGTTACCACTTATCTTACCCCTTGAGGAGTGTTACGGTTGATACATTGTGTCAACTTGAGAAGTTTAGAAGTTTAACTGAGAGACTCAGCAGGGAGCCAGGATTCTTACTCAGCCTGTGCAAGAAGGGTATGAGTGCTACACCTTCCCTGGGGAAGGTGGTAGCCTGCTTACAATATAAGGGAAGAAAGGGCTGGGAATTTAGCTCAGTGGCCTAAGTGCCTGCCTGGCAAGTGCAAGGTCATGAGTTTGATCCCCAGTGCCACCAAAAAAAAAAAAAACAAAACAAAACAAAAACACAATATAAGGGAGGAAAAGAGGCTTATTCTCTTTTTTTGCTGGCTGCTACCTTGAAGTGTTGCCCCAATGCCATGCCACCCTGCCTTGGAGCCAGCTGATTATGGACTGAAACCTCCACAAATAGTGAGCTAAATAAACCTTTCCTTCCTTCATTTTAGGTGTTGGATATTTTGTCCCAACAATGAGAGTAAAGTGACTGAGATAGGGAGTATGTAGGTTTCATCTTTTTGTTGTTATCTTGAGGCCTGGCCTGCAACTGATGTGTCTCCGACACAGCTGTGATGTGTTTTCACCTCTTGTCTTGACTCTCTGGAGGGTCCACTCTATCTGACTGCCTACAGCAGGTCTACCTAACTTAGCTGTATATAATAATTTGAGACACAAAGTTATGCACTTTAGTTTTTATTTTTTCAAATAAGTGGAGTATTCACATACTGAAAAAGTGGTGAAAAAAAGAATAAAATATTATGATAGTAGTACTTTTTTATTTTAAAGATTTAACAAAAGGTCTGTTACTGTTGGCATTATTAGAATGCTCTCTCTTCTCCCTTTTTTCTCCCCTCCTCTTTTCTTCTTTCTTGTCCTCCTCCTGTCTCTGTTGTCCCCTCTGCTATGCCTAAAACCACATAAATGATAAAAACATGCCATTGGTTTTGGCATTTTTGTTTCCACTGTCCTCTTTCAAAGAACTCACAGGCCCTGTAAATAATACAAATTGTGAATTAAAATAATTTTGTTGTTTGTACATATGGGGAAAGCTAGCAGGATGTCTTGGTTACTTTTCTCTCCTTGCTGAGACAAAATACCTGATGCACAAAATTAGGGAAGAAAAGGTTTGTTTAGCTCAGTTTGTGGAAGTTTCAGTCCATACTCAACTGACTCCAAGACAGGGTGGCGTGGCTAAGGGGCAACAATTCACGGCAGCTGCGCACAAGAGTGAACAGGGTAAAAAGGGGAAAGTATGCCTCCTCCCCTCTTACATTGTATGCCAGTCACCCGCCCCTGGGCGGTGCAGCACTCATGCTAGACAATGAACCAATCATAAATGCTAGACTCAGCCACCCAAGAAAGGCCCACCTCCCATGACTCCTTTGGGGGGACATTTAAACAAACCACAACACAGGGTTTTCCTATTATCATCATATCTGTTAAGACACAACCCTGAAATGACTCTTCTTTATTGATAATACAAGGAATTTTTCAGAAAAGTTAGACCTATAACAAATGAGGCTTTACCTCTAGAGCACCTAATGGTCTCTGTTTCTTTTTGTTGTTGTTGTTGTTTGGTAGCAGGGATTGAACTCGTGACCTTGCATTTGCCAGGCAGGTGCTTATACTGCTGAGCTAAATCCCTATCCCTCTGTTTTCAATATGAGTCTCAATTTCATTTTCCCCTGGATTATATTTGGACATCTAAAGCTATCTCTAAATTACAGAAACAAGGTGGTTAATTTCTGGTGGAAAGCTACATTGTCTCTTGGGGACCAGATTTGCACACTGTCAACAGTTGTCTGGCTGAATAATGATAAAGAAGATGCTGTCCATGACACAGAAAACCAGCCAGATGATGAGACTGTGATTCTCATGACTGTTCAAGAAGGCACTTGCACCCCAAATCATAAAAGACCATGTCCATGGAACATGTCAATGCCCCATGTCACACTACAACTCTACAAAGGGCTTTTCTGTTGGGGTTTGCATTTACCAATTCTCGGAAGGTTACCTATATGTCTATTGTTGGCGATGGACTTTGTCCTTAAAACCTGAGTCATAAGGGACCTGCACTGTGGTTTATTCTTATCTGGATAAACTATTGGGGAAATATAATTTGGTTAATTCTAAAATATGTGGCTTTTAACCAAAATAATTTTGAAAGCTAAAAAAAAAAAAGAAAGAAAGAAAAGGCTCAACTGAGATCGCAGGTATCTTAAGACATGACCAGGGCACATAGCTGGTAAGCTGATGGTTGTTGTTAGCAGGAAGCCATAGCTCCTTGACAACTGGAGCTGAATAAGGCTGTTCGCATGTACTAAGGCACTAGAATGGATTTCCCCCAGAGCTACCAGTGATCAAAAGCAGATCGTGCTGGGAACTACAGTATATTTTATGGTGTACCCTTTGAAGTCACATTCTGGCTGTTTCTTCAGTCTTAATGGTTGTGCCAGGGTGAACGAAGCCAGGCAATCACTCTTAAAACTGCAACTACATAATATTGAATGTGAATACCAGCTTCAACTTTGTACTCATCCTAGGTGACTCACTTACCTCAAATCCTTGAATCTTGGTCCTGGTTTATACATCAGTTGTATTAGTATTTGAGGGAACCTTATAGGGTAGGAATAGCAGGAAATAAGAACCAGTGAAAGTCATCCTGGATTCTGGCACTACAAGAACTAGGTACCTAACCTTGATTCTAACCAGTGAGCAGGGATTTCCACTGGTTCAGCAGGTCTCAACTTTGGCCAAATGTGTGAATTATCTGTGCTGATTCCTGTGCTTCACTCCTTAAAAGATACTGATATTTATTTTATTTGGGAGTGGGACAGTCACGATATTTTAAAAAAGGGCAAACTCTTAATTTACTTTCATGTGTATTCAGAGATAAATGTACTGTAAATGAACAAAAAGTTTCCTTTTGGGACTAAAGTCCACGAAGAGTTTGCCTGTCTTTGTATCTGTCAACAGTATCTATTCTCTCTGGGTGCAAGGACTGTGGGAGGGTTTTGGAGGACATAGGGTGTTAGCAAAAAAGAGGAACAAGGATGTGAACTCAATGGCTAGAACAGGTTTATTTAGAAAAAACCTGAGAGGGACTCCTGGTATGAGGACCAAGAGGCCCCATCTCTTATAGATGCAGAGTTTTTTGGGGGGTGGGGGTGGGGGTTAAGGGTAGGGGATTGAGAAAGGAAGTTGGAACATGGCTGGTATGGTTGTCCTTCACACAAGCAGCTGGCAGCTTCTGTACTGTCAATAAGGGGAGTTGGAGGGAGCAAGCCCAAGTGACTTTCAGTATGAGCAAATGCTTGAAATCACTGTTTCACTCTCAGAGAATTAAAGCCAAAAATGACAACACTACAGTTACTTTTTAATGACAGCAGCCTAATGTTCACCTCTTAAATAAGCAAGAAATTTTCCCTAACTTGCATTGTGTTGTGAGCATTGCAGTATCTTTTCATTCTTGTTTAAATTCTGATATCCATTTCAGCTGAAGTAGAGACTTGGCTAAAAGGCAACTTTATTACCAAGTATATCTCCCTTTTTATTAGGATTCCAGCAGAGTTCTGTTAAGAAGAAATTTTAAAAAGTACAATCAACAAGCAACAACAACAACAAAAAACAATAAATACACACCAAAGAAAGATAGGAATAATGGACAACTTCTTGTCTGAAACAATGCAAGCAAAAATACAATGAAATAGTATTTTTTACATAGTGAAGGAAATCTCTGCCAATCCAGTTTCCCTATATATAAAAAATATTCAAAATGGAGGTGAACTAAAGATGTCTTGAAATAAATGAAAGCTGAGAGAACTCATTTCCAGCAGACTGCCGCAAAAAATGCTAAAATGTATTTGTTAGGCTGAAGGGAAATGGTACTAGATGGAAATTCAGGGTACACATAAATAGAATTGGCAATGATAACACAAAATATGTGTTTGTTATAATCACTGTCATTTTATTTAAAATGCACTTGACTGAAGAAAAAATGACATTGTAAGGGGAGTTTATAAAATAGGCACACACACACACACACAAGACAGTAATACAAAGGAAAGACAGAGGAGGTAAAAGGAACTATATAGTTGTAAGGTAGTATATGAAAGGACGTCGGAATGGGTATTAATTTAAGTGTTTGATTTTATTTTCTTTCTTGCACCATAAGTATTTTCACTTTAGTTCTTTACCATAACAGGAAAGTGTGATTTTCAATTCTGGTAGTTTCAGGTTCTTTAACAACATCTTTGATCATCCATTAGTTTAAGAAGAAAGATGAAGGGGTTCTGTGGTGAAGGCAAACAAGACAGGGATATATATATATCTCCAAGAGAATGTTTAAGGCTTCAAATAATTGAAAATTCCAACTCAACTGATATAAACAAGAGGAAGTGTGTTACTCTGGGCAACTCAATGATGTCATCGAAATCTATGGTTCTTTAGAATCCTCAGTTCTGCCATCTTCAGTGGTTCAGCTTTTCCTCATGCTGGTCCCCAGATTTAAGCACCACATTCCAAACAGCAATATCCAGCATTGAAGGAAAACAAGAAATTTTTATGAAAACTAAACACAAAATCAGTACGAAGAGCCAGGTTACATGCCTGTAATCCTAGCATTCTGGGAGGCTGAGCCAAAGGATCACAAGGTCAAGACCAGCCTGAGCAACTTTACAGTCAGTACAAAAAAAAAAAAAAAGTGGTGCACATCTATAAGCCTAGGACTCTGGAAAGCTCAGGCAGGAGGTTCAAGTCTAGCTAGCAAGATCCTATCTCAAAAGTAAAAAGGTAGGGAGGGGCTTGGGATGTAGCACAGCATAAGGCCCTGAGTTGACTCTTTAGTAGGAGAAAATATTAAAAATTCAATAGCTTGGGCTGGGGATTTAGCTCAGTAGTGTAAGTGCCTGCCTGGCAAACGTGAGGTCATGAGTTTGGTCCTGGGGTGGGGGAGGGGAGTAAAAAATTCAATAGCTTTTCTGTACACTAAAAATAAAGTTTCTACACTAGGGTAACCATTGTTAATCTCCTGTTGTTATGTTTTGAAAACCTGTATAGCTTGCAGTATTCTGTTTTGAAATGCTATATTATGTTTGACTGTATTCTGTTTTCTTTTGCTTTGTTTTGTTCTGTTTTGTTGTGTTCTATTCTCTTTAAAAAAAAAAGAAAAAAATAAATAAATAAAAATAAAGTTTCTGAGAAAGAAATCAGGAAAACAATTCCATATGCAGCAGCTTAAAAAGAAATACATAGGGATCAACCTAACCAAGGAAGTAAAAAAGACTTCTACAATGAAAATTACAGAACACAAGAAAAAAATCGAGGAAGAGTCTAGAGATAGAAAGACCTCCTATGTTCACAGAATTAACATTGTTGAAATGATCATATCACCAAAAATGATCTACAGATTCAATGCAATCCTCATCATAATTTCAGTGGCAGTCTTCACAGAGGTACAAAAAAAATCCAAAATTCATATGGAAACACATAAGAAACAATAGTCAAAGCAATCCTAAGCAGAGTCAGGCTAGAGGCATCACAATACCCAATTCCAAATTATACTACAAATCTGCAGTTAAAAAACAGCATGGTACTGGAAGAGATATAGTTGTATAAACTAATGGAACAGAGTAGAGGACACAGAACAAATCCACAAAAGTACAGCCATCTAATTCTTGAGAAAGCAGCCAAAAATATATGTTGGAGAAAATACAGTCTCTAATAAATGGCGCTGGGAAAAATGGATACATGTAGAAGACTGAAACTAGATGCCTACCTCTCATCCAGCACAAAAATCAACTCAAAATGAATCAAAGACCCAGGTATAAGACTTGAAACTGAAATTTCTAGAAAAAAACATAGGAGAAACACTTAAAACCAGGGGCACAGGTGAAGACTTCCTGAATAGGACAGCACAGGAAATAACAGCAGGAATCAACAAATGAAAAATCAAATTAGCCGGGGATCTAGCTCAGTGGCCTAAGTGCCCGCCTGGCAAGTGCAAGGTCATGAGTTCAATTCCCAGTGCTGCAAAAAAAAAAAAAAAAAATCCAATTAAAAGGTTTCTGCACAGAATAAGGAAGCAACCAACAAAAGGAAGCAACCAACAGAGTGAAGGCACTGCCTACAGGATGGAAGGAAATTTTCTCTGGTAGAAGATTAATATCGAGTATATAAAGACTTAAAAATTCAACATGAAGAAAATCAAATACTTCAATCAATAAGTGGGCAATGAACTGAACAGACTCCTCTCAGCGAAAAAGTACAAAGAACCAACAGGTATATGAAAAAAATTCAACATCAAAACTACACTGAAATTCCATCTTACCCCAGTCAGAATGGCTATCATCAAGTAAACAAAAAACAATGCTGGTGAGGCTGCGGGGGTAGGGGGCAAGAACCTTTCTACACCACTAGTGGGAATGTAAATTAGTACAACCACTATGGAAGTCAATATGGAGGGTCCTCAGAAAACCAAAAATAGAGCTACTATTTGATCCAGCCATACTACTTCTTGGTATACACCAGGTTTATTGTAGCACAATCCACAATAGCCAAGGTATAGAACCAATTTTGGTGCCTATCAGCAGATGAATGGATAAAGAAAATTTGGTTTATATACACACAATGGAGCGTTGAGCTTTAAAGAAAGCTTTTGACATCTGCAGAAAAATGGATGGAAATGGCGATCATAACGTTACATGAAATAAACCAGACTCAGAGTGACAAGTATTGCATTGCATGTTCTTGCTAATATATGGAATCTGAAAAGATTGAAATGAAAGAAGGGAGGTTATTATTAGGTAAGAGGAAGGGAATAAGGGGGAGGGAATGGATTATATGGGGGAGGGTAAAAGATGGATGAATATGATCAAAATATACACATTGACATCTAATATTTTATAAAACATGCACTAATAAAACAAGAACATAAAAATACATTTTAAAAAGTCATCATTGAGATACTAACCCAGCATTGTCACTAGAAGCTAGGAAAGCCTGGAGAGGTTCAGCCTATTAGTAATCGGCAAAACAAGACTGCATCCAAAGAGGACAGAGACCTTGTGCTGTATCTATTTAACTGACCAGCTCTTACAGATAGATAATCCCAAGTTTGCATGGGATGTAGCTCAGAGATCCAGCTGCTGTGGTGCTGGTAGCTGTGTCCTTTTTATTTAGTATGTCTACTTTGGTCCCACATGTTCAATAGCTCAAGACAAGCAAAGGCCATAGTTAGATGGTGTGCATTGCACAGTCCACTGCTTACATCAACTATCTTGCTTTAATCAAAGGTTCTTGCAGAGAACAGCCCAGCACATAATAAGTGCTCAATAGTCACAAATACAACAAAAAGAACTAAACACTATCCTCCACCAGTAATTTCTTGTATTTCTTGACTAGGACTGTAGACAGTGCTCCACATATAAACAAATGTCAAAGTGATGAACTGTCATGACTACTTAGGCTAATCACAGACAGTGGGACAGACACTGTGTTATTCATAAAGACCAAACTCATACACAGAGCAAAACACTTTGAAGAAATGCTGGGAAAACAAATTCCCTCGTATCACAGTGAAATTAAACTGGCATCAAAAGGGATTCATGTCCATTTTTAGGCAGAGATTAAAAAAAAACTTTGTAACACACCTAGGCAGTGAATCATGGTATAGTGGGCTAAATGATCCCAAAAAGAGTATGTTCAAGTTCTAATTCCTGACACCTATAAAAGTGACGTTATTTCAACTTTGTAGATATAATTGAGATCATTCTAGATTAACAGGGTAGGATCTGTTAACAAATATCTTTATGAAGGGGAATAGTCATAGGGAAACCAGAGGAAGACAAGCAACTGTTCTCTAGTGTTAAGTGGAGGCAAAGCCTGCCAATGTTTTGATTTTAGATTTCTGATCTGCAAAACTATAGGAAAAAGAATTTATGTTGTGTTACACTAGCAAACTATGGTAATTTGTCATGACAGCCCTAGGAAACTAACACACCTGCATGACCCTGCAATTATTCGTTACCTAAGGACAGCACTGACACAGACAATTATTGCTATGTGCAAGCCCCCAGAGCTTTGTGAAAGCTAAATATCCAGCTATATCCTATACTCTAACAGGTTAACTTCCCTTCTTGTCAGTGTGTGATACGGTTTGGGTGTGACCCTTGGAACTCAGATGTTGGACATTTAATCCAAAGTCATGTTAATATTTAAAGGTGGAATCTTTGGGAGGGTATTAGGATTAGATAAGGTAATAAGAGCAGGACTCACACAATGGAATTAGTGACTTTATAACAAAGCTCTATGTAGTGCCTTCTATGTAACGACATAGCAAGAAGGGCCATACCAGACAACGGCGCTATGCTCTTGGACTTGCAGCCCTCAACAACTGTGAGCTAAAGAATGTTTATTAATGTGCATTCTTCATAATTACCCACAGGTTATAAAGAAAAAAATGTTTATTCTTTATAAGTGACCCAGACTAAGTATCCAGCTACAGCAACAAAAAAAATGGAAAAAAATGTTTCAGAGGACTTTGCTTTATGTTCCTTAATAACTACACAAAAATGATATATTTTTGTCTTGAGATTTTTTCAAGTACCTCTGTGACTTGCCCCACATTGTTATTCTGCTCTCACAATACCCTGAACACTTGTGAGTCCAGAAAATATAGAGAACACTTATATGTATTAGGGGATGGCAAGAGGAGAAGGCTTGTAGTGAAACAATGCAGAGCTAGACAAAGGGAGTTTGAAAGACTGAAGAGATAGTAACAGACACCAAATTTCCACTTCTCTGCCTTTGAGAGGTGTATGTTGTTCTTGATCTCTTCTCTAGGTCTTTTCCAACCCTCTCTTTACCTCCTGGGTGCCATGAGATGAGCAATTTCCTCTGCTTTCATACCAGGATGTTTATGCCTTGGAGCCAGTTGCCGTGGAAAGAAACCATGAGCAAAAATAAGCATTTTCTCCTTTAAATTGTGTATGTCAGATATTTGGTCAACATGATGAAAAAAAGTGACTCATACAGCTTCTGATTTCCTGTAACACATTCTAACGTCTTTCATACCTTTTTTGTTATCTGGTACAAAGATGTTCCATAGTCACCTTTAACACTTCTTGAGTCCTGGTTCCATTACTGGGAGTTAAAACTTTAAATGTTAGTGCAAGATGGTTTTCTTGGTTGGCTGTTTTAAATTGTTCCAGTGGATAGACTTATCCCAAGAAAGTTGTAGAAAAGTCCAAAGGAAACCTTTCAGACTTTGCAACTTGAGCTGGGCTGTAGCAGTGCATCCTAACCTGTGATAGAACAGTAAAGCTCTCTGGGCATCTGGTTACGCTATGTGTCTTCTCTTCCTTAAAACCTGGCATACGATTTCAGACAGTTCACTGAACAACTAATTCCCAGGTATGAATTTCATATAATTTCACATTATTTTTTCTTTGCAGTGCTGGAGACCAAACCCAGAGCTTCAGGCACACACAGCAAGCCTCTACCAATGAACTACACCCCAGTCATTAATTCCTATTTTATATTGGTATTCGTATTTGGTTAGAAAGCAGTATTTAGCAAAATCCAGTCACAGAAAGTAGAATAAACAAAAAACATGTACAGATACTATCAATAAAAACTATCAACCTAGGTGAGAGTTTATGGAACGTGTCAGTATGTTCTAATAATGAAAAAGGAATTGTCTTGTAAAACTAGAAGGCCACAGTAGCTCCTTTCAGGCCTAATTTTTTTTTCCAGTCTGGGGATGGAACCCAGAACTTTATACATGCTAGGAAAGTACTGTACCAATAAGCTACACCTCAGCCCTTAGGCTTAGTTTGTGTGTGTGTGATGCTAGGGTGAACCCATACTCTCACATGCCGTATTTTCTTAGTTTCTACAGATCCTTAGTCCTGGAAATGACCATTAACACCTGGTAGAGGTCGCTTTACTGCCACGTGCAGCAGATGGAAGTATCGGAGCTCCCTCAAGAAGTCTGCCGCATTTGCGTTACCGTTCTAAGAAAATAGCACACAGAACTTCAAACATACGAGGTGGAAAGTGTATATGGAAATTATAGAAAATAGAGAGAAAATCAGTTTATTACTTCTCAAAAGCTATGTAGGGGTGGACAGGATTCCAGAGGGGAACCAGCACAGCGTGAGCACTTGGTCTACAAGCTTCTAAAAGCATTTTGCTGAAAACATAAAGTCATAAAAAATGGTTAAAAAGTATGGCCTGGCGACACAGGTCTGTAATCCCAGCAGTCTGGGAAGCTGAGACAGAGACTGGCAAACTCAAACTCAGCCTGGGCAATTTAGCAACTTAACAAGATCCTCAGAGAGGAGGCAGGCCTAGTTCTTGACCCACCTCCTAGTTAATTCTCTGAGCTCTTGTCTTATGCCACTCCCCAGAACCCTTACCTGTAGAGTGAAGTGGTGGGGAGCTTACATAAGACTTTTCCTTTAGTCCAAGATCTAAGAGGGATGTTTGTTCACACGCTTACTCCTCGGTCAGTATTAATTTGGGAATATTACCTGCTAAATTAGCTTAACTCTGGGCTCCTTACCTTGACAAAGGTGATTGTATTTCACTCTATAAAGGCCAGCTAAATAATAGGTGAAGATGCAATGTCTACCCTAGATTGTTTAAAATACTTATATAAAAGGGTCAAGCTTTACTCTTTTAAAGTTGTTAGAAAACTTAACAGTTTAATAACTTACAGCTACAAGTAATGGAAAGTAATTTAAGTCTGAATAGGTCCTCAAAGCAAAAGTAACTAAATCTGCTGAACTAAGATGGATTGGAGAGAAAAGGGAGGAAAGTGGCATGCAGTGTTGGAGAATGCATCTTCCACATTATTTCAGAGGTGATCTTTGAGTGGATAAGACAGAGATTTGAGAGAAGCCACATTGTAGCCTGGTAAGAAAGGAACACTTATGAATGGAGGCAATCAAGATTTTAAACTAGTAAATTTTGGAAGGGCGAAAAGTAAAAAACTGGCAATATTAAGAGCAACAAACTTCTTTCTCAATAGAGAATGAAAGGGTATCTATATTCATACGGGAAGACAGGAAAAATCTCAGTGAAGGAAATGAAACAGAAAGACCATGAAAAGGTTCCAGAGGCTGTTGAAAATGTGGCTGAAGATAAAAGCTTTGGCATGTTAAGGGAGGCAGAATATTTCTGTCTTTAGAAAAAGACAGGACACAGATGTGGTGGGGATTAAACCCCAGACTTCAGAGATGCCACACAAATGCTCTACCACTGAGGAGCTCCCTGCCCCTCAAAGATTTGTTTTGAAGTGGTCAGATCCTCCTGAGCACTTCAAAATGCAGTGGAAGATGCATTCTCCAACAGATTTTGGTTGGTAGAGCATACAATTCAATTCAACATATGATAAGAATGAAGTCAAATGTGAATTCTACTGGAAACTGCAAATTCAAAATTATTCCTTAATTTTGAGAGGTCAATTACATAAATAACAGCTACTGAATTTTAGCAGAGCTCCAAACATGGTCAGTTCAAGCTATTAACCCTCCCTGTGCTGTTTTTGTAACACAGTGAAGGCTCCAGAAAGATCCAAGGTTGAAAGCAAAACTCGGGCAATATTCCTTCCAGATTCCTACTCTCTGCCTCGGCGCCAAGAAATCCTGAAATTCTAGAGATAGTGCAATGCTTATTGTCACCCTCAGAAAGTACCACATGAGTATCTCTGTTTTATTCTAATGCAAATATAAAAGAAATGCTAATTTCTTGTAATAAAAGCAAAATGAGTTTTTCAGAGCAAATGTTTATTTAAGAAGGGAAAACAAAAAGCATTAAAGCATAGGAATACACTGACTGAATACAATTTATCTCATTTGGTCTGAAATCTTGAAAAAGTTACTCTAACTACTTACCTGAGGTAGATTTAGGTTGGCACTGCTTCAAGGGAACCTCCATCCATCTTAAAATTACCTTCTAGTTTTGGCTACAGGCTCCCCAGTGGTCCTCTCCAACCTCAGGTTACACTATATGAATAACATCAACACCTTTTTCCCCCCATGGTTAAAAGCCCTCAGAACTGTTTTATATCCTCAAAGTTCTCCACTTGAGGGATGGTCCATCATTAATTTACTTAAAAGACTAGAGAGAATTACCAGTTAATCAGTTGAAAAAAGAAGCAAGTCACTGTCCTGTTAGTGATATCAACTTTGTCCTCTTCTCCAAGATCTCTCTATGACTAGTAAGTAGCCATAAGGACTAATTTTCATCACTGTGAACGTCATACACCCAATACTATTTTAAATGTTACAACTGTTAAAACTTATTGTAGTAACAGGCATGATTTTCACCAGAGGAAAAAAAAAATACATCTTGTATGCTTTATCACACTGGACAACATTTCATGGTACAAGAGCTATTTATAAAAACTAATGAAACATGTCGTATCAAATAAACTTTTAAGACCTGTTTCCTAAAGAATCAGATTCTTTATCATTGTGAGCTATAACCATTGGCTGTAAGGTTATCATGTTCATTGACCAGTCATTAGGATCAAAGCTTACGGCCTTATAGAAGGTAACAGTTGGCCAACTCCATGAACCTAAACGCCAATATATTCTGGAGTTTCAGAGTCTAGCATAAATCAAATCCCCCAAAATGAGAACTCTGACTCAGCAACAAAATATCTGTTCACCAGTCCAGAGTCCCAAATATGAAGAATTTGTGTTAAATGTCTTTAAATCTGAGGAACAAAAAAAAAAAAAAAAAAAAAAAAAAAAAAAAAAAAAAAAAAAAAAACCCAAACCTGAGAAGTGCCTGTTTATACATCCATGGATTACAGTATTTCTAAAGGATATTAAAGACAAGTCATAATTACCCTGTTAAATTGAAGACAAGTGCTTATCCTTAAAAGTTCTGGTGAATTTGTCAAACTACTTTTCCCTTCTAGCATTTAGAATCCTGTATTCCAAGCCAAAATATACCTTATTTTGTGGTGACTGCAATCCTTTCCCTGGGATTAAAAGGTATTTTTCTCTTTCAATGGCAGAACTGAAATAAATAAAAAAAATGGATCATTACAAGGCTTGATTTGCTAAACAACAGGATAATGGGAGTGAAAAGAACATCTGCTCTGGAATCAAGATACACAAAATGAAAAGTCTTGCTCCTCTATTAGTAATAAACCACTGTGTCTCTTTACTCAAGCTCACATTTTTCTTTCCGCCTTCTCCTGGCCATTTTGCTAGGAGCCAATTAAGTATCGATCACTGAGAGAGATGGTACATCAAGTCACAAAAATAGACACTAACAACAACATAACCATTATCCTGGAATTTGGATTTTGAGTTGAAAGAAATCCATTAAATCTGAAATTTCAAATACCAATGAAAACTGAAAGATATTTTAAAGAAAAGAAAAATTTTGAGGGTAGTCCCCAAACTGTGAACACAGTTAAAGATAAGTACTCTGCCTTTTCATGAAGTCAATCTACCCAGTAACTGTTGGGAGTGTTTTGACCTAGGATAAGTGCTCCCTAGCTTCTCACCTCCTTTCACAGCCAGTAAAAGCCTCCCATGCTACTACCACCACGAAGTATCATGAGGCAGCATCAACATACCTCTTTCCCCCAATAGTAACACATGCCACATCTTCTATCCCAAGGTATCAGTCCCTTCATTTATTGGATTTCTGATTAACGTGAAACTAAAGCAGTAATTAAGTGATTCAGACAAAAGTATCTTCACCTGAGTTACCCATCAGGTCTACTCTGACCTGCCCTAGCTGCTCCTACAAGCTTGTAGGATCTAGAAAACTACTTCCATACTGACTCCATTTAAAGTTATCGCTAACATATGGGTCAACTAACTATGAGAACAGTTTTTCTCATACATGTTATATATACATAGATGGTTCACCCACAATTGGATCTCTCACTTGGAGCAAGCTTCTTGGCAGAATGGGTTTTTTGGGGCCCAATAAAACAGAAACTTCTAGCAAACCTTTTTGCAGACTCAAGGTATTTATAGGTTTTTCACTTCTGAGTTCCCTTATGTAACCCAAGAGCTAATTATTGACAAGCTTTTCTTAAACTCCTGTAGGGTCTGTCCTCAGACTGGTTTTTGTTTTTTTGGGTACAAACCCAAGTAAGGCTCTCCTGCCACACTCAGGACATATATACAATTTTTCACCAGTATGGCTTCTCTGATGGGTAAGAAAGTCAGAGTTCTGTTAGGTTTTTTTTTTTTTTCCCACGCTTGCTGGGTTTTTCCCCAGGATGAGTTTTCTGATGTCCAATGAGATGTATATCCTGTTGACACTGAAGGCATTTAAAAGTTGTTCTCTGGAGTGAATTCTCTTGCAATGAGGAGGGCTGAAAGCTCTCATACTCACGGCAGGTATTTCCTACCTGTATGAATCCTCTTGTGAATGACCAAATTTGAGCTCACACTAGGTTTTCCAACACTCAGGACATATGCAGAGTTTCTCCTTGGAGTGAATGATAAGGTGTTTTGTTAGCACAACTCTCTGGGTAATAAAACCATTTCTCACACTTCCTGTAACTGCAGGCTCTGGTCCCCACTGAAGTCAGCTCTCACCAAAGTCTGAGACTCACTTCATATTCATCTTAATGAGTTCTCTGACATGTAAATATATCTTTTATAGCATAACTTGTCTCATCAAGACATATGTGAGGCCTCCAAGGCATGGGGACGGCTGAGCTCAAGACCTTTCTCACCCACATTACAGATGTATGATTTTTCACCAATGTGCACTGTCTGATGTTGAAGAAGGGCAGAGCTCTGGTGGAAGTTTTTATCACATACACTGTATTTATAACGCAGGTCCTCTGTTTCAGTTCTCATTTTCTGTTGGGCAACGAAGTCCATACCAAGGAGGAAGCCACTCTCACATGTAGACCACTGATGTGGTTTCTCTTCCATGTGAATTCTCTGATGTACAATAAGGTCTGAGCTACAGTTGAAACTTTTCTCATATTCAAGGCATTTAAAAGTGTGAGTATGAGTGGCCTGGTGCCTTATTAGGTTGGCACTCCGAGTAAAACTTCTCATGCATTCCAAGCATTTATACGGCTTCTCACCTGTGTGGACTCTCTGGTGTACAATAAGGTCCGATTTCTGGCCAAAGCATTTTTCACAGGCACCACACTTATAGGGTTTCTCCCCAGTATGGACTCTTTTATGTACAATGAAGGCTGACCGGTGTCGGTAACTTTTCTCACACTTATTACATTTGTAGGGCCTTTCACCAGTGTGAGTTCTCTGGTGGCTAATGAGATCAGATTTCCCACTAAAAGCTTTTTCACACTCCAGACACTTAAATGGTTTCTCGCCTGTGTGAGTTCTTCGGTGCCTTATGAGGTTTGTACTTCGACTGAAGCATTTATCACATTCACTACATAGATACGGTTTCTCGCCTGTATGGCTTCGCTGGTGGACAAGCAGATCAGAGCTCTGACCAAAATTCTTGCCGCAAATGTCACATGTATAGAATTTTTTACCTGCATGTGTTCTCTGGTGTCCTGAAAGGGCTAAGTGGTGCCAAAAGCTCTTTTCACATTTGCTACATTTATACGGTTTCTCATAATTGTGAATCTTCTGGTGTGAAATAAGATCTGAGCTTTGGATGAAGGTTTTCTCACACATATCACATCTATAAGGTTTCTCCCCTGTATGGGTTCTCTCACACATAATAAGAGCTAAGTTTTCACAGAAGTTTTGTTCACGTTCAAGGCACTGGTATATTTGATTATCTATTTGAGTAATCTCATGCACATGAATAAAAATCTTTTTACCCTTCTGAGGGCATACATGATATATTTTCTTTTTTTGAGTTCTCTGATTACATCTCTCTTCTGAAGTGTACATTTTTTATGGCTCTCTCCTAGGGAGTTTTCCAATGGTCTTTCTGACCCATCATTGCCTTTGTAGTCATTTTCTTGAGGAGAACATGGAAGATACATCTGTTTCAAGCCTTTTAGTCATACACAGTCCGCCTTCACAAGTTTCCAGCATCATATACATTAATTCTTTACTTTGTATTTCCAAACCTGTGAGACAAAGTAGAAATACTATTAATATTCCCATATCTAAGAAAAGGATCCTCAAAATTAAAATCTCTGCAGAAAAGAAATTCTGCATGAGAGTCCATAAATCTTTTAGGTTTTATGTGGGTTGAGTATTACTTATCCACAAAATGCTTGGGAAAAGCATTTTGGCTTTTAGATTTCGTAATATTTACATATAAATGAGAGGATATTTTGGAGATGGGACCAAAGTTCAAACACAAAATTCAGTTAGGTTTCATATGTATCTTACACATATAGTCTAAAGGTTTTTATACAATAGTTTTAATAATTTTGTGCACAAAACAAAGCTTGTTTGCGGGGAATAAAAGGCAACATATTGGCACCCAAAAAGTTACAGATTTTGGTTTCCAAATGTTTTGATTAAGGATGCTTCATCTATATTTAGTTTTCTGTCTGCTAATATAATCAACAATATATATCAGAAACTCCAAGTAACAATTCCTTCTCTTATGGAACGAAGGCTCTTCTTTCCCTTTCCCCAGCTGGGAAATCAAGACAAATCTAATAATTAGTATGCCTGTTGAGAAAGAAAGCAAATCAAAGGGGATTATTTTCCCTGTCCTTCACATTTACTCTCTTCAGTAAACTTTTACTATGTTTGACTTGCTCTTCACACATGTAACACTGCCATCCTTCTTTGAAGGAGTATAAGCTAATGATTGTTTTTGAGTCTTAATTTCAGAGTTTTATTGTATTGCACTATAAAGGAACAGCAGGATGGTTACACAATTTTCTCTCTCATTCAACTTAGAAAATCTAAAGTACTTGCAAATTCTTATAAATATCTTTACCACCAGATTAGAACAGTAAATACAATACAACCAGTTTCTTAATAAGTAACTTTCTTACCAATAAAAACATACTTAAAATAGCTTTAAATGACTTCTTCATAGTCAGCATGTATTTTTTTGTATCATGCTCACTTATGTTTAAAAATTAAAACAAGTATATTACTGATAGAAACAGAGGAAATCTCTCATTCATGCACTATACAGGGATAATATTTAATTCAAAAGGGGGAAAATGCCACTCTTATTTTTGTAAATATATCCAAATATATTAATCTACATGATAAATGAGGAAAACTCTCAGTTTCTTACAAGACAGATGTACATTTTCACTTCAGAAGCACCTGCTTACTGCTAATTTATAATAAGATAGCATTTTAATTAGACAAAATGAGCCCTACAGGTTTCTATAAACAAAAGCTCTCAATGGACTAAAGACAGTGATTAATGTGCTCATTCAAAGGATTATGGGTGTTTCTTAAGGAGTGCAAGTTTCACCTGTCAATGCCAGCGGTAATCACTTTACAGTAATTTACACATTCCAATTAAATTCTTTATCCAAGTATAACACATGAAAATTCTTTCCACAAGCAAAAAATAAGGAAACATTTAAAAGGAGTCATTTTTTAAAGTAACTGATCAGATTCCACAGGCTACTCTTGGAAACAGGACCTTCCTGGATGGACTCCCTTTCTGTGATGGCTTTTGCATGAGCTTAACTGGATGATTCTTCTGTGTTGTTCCAAAGGCTCACCAAAAAATAGATCACGCCACACAGGTAGTAAAAAAAATTCTAGTAGGTAAAAAGTTAACTTGCACCAGCCCTCTGACAGCATACTAGAATGTCTGCATTCATGACGGTCATAGGGTCAAGGTGTCATGGTCTGCTGATCAATGGTCTACTCATGTACCTCCATATATAATATGCCAAGAGAGGCATACTGAGACCCAGTGTAAGCCACTCTGCTGCACAAAGAAACATGACAGAGAAGGAAGCATGGATGAGCAACTCAGTATAGCTACTCATCAAATGCTGTAATGCGTCAGACAGCAAAAAAGATGAGTGTGGTGATGAGCAGGAGTGCCAGCATGTAGCAGAACATGATTCACAACAACACAAACATGAACACAATGGTTGCAGCAGAACAGGTGCCAACAGAGAAAGCTAAGCTAATGATTTTTATTAAGAAAATAGAAGTACACAAAAATAACACACATATACACATATGCAAACACTCTTCTGCATGCTCCTACCACCACCTCAACCAACTTCTTCCGTATGTGGTCAAGCACTGTATCTTGTCTTGACCATGGCTGACACTGTCCTTGCTGAATATAAAGGCAACATTTCCACTTGTGTACTGAATTTTATCTCCTTTCTTCACAACAACACCACTCTAGCAACTCTACCCTTCCTCTCTACCACTATGCATTTACTGCTTTATGGATCATTCTTCTTAGCAAACTGTTTATTATCTCTAAAAACAAGTCTAACCAACAAGAAAATGCCTCTCAACTGCTTCACTCTCAAGCTAGTATTTGTCTTTACACTAAAAATCCTCAAAAGAAATGAATCTATTCACTGTCTCTAACTCTTATCTCTGAAAGTTTCTGGAATATTTTCCAATCAAACATTCACCCTCACCACTCCACCAAAACTGCTCGTTAGAAACTACAAGACCCTAAAGAAAACTGACACTGTGGCCACTGTAACTCATTTCCCTGCTCTTCCTCTACACACTTATACTTGCTACCCTCGGTTTTTGCTGTTGTTCTAACAACTCAGACCTGCTCCTCACTGTTTTTCCATGGCTGAAGGGCTTTTCCTCTAGTTATCTTCAAGGTTCTTTCCGTCAGCTTACATTTTTGCTCAACTGTCACATTCTTTTGAGGCCTTCTCTGGTTATTCTATTCTAAATTAAAATACATCTTCAACCCAGCTGACACACACATATGGATCCAGAAGACACAGTATATCCCAGTTGACCCAAAGGATCTAGAAGATGTGACGCTTAGTATGCTGTGCTAAACACACTCTATCATGTCTTCATAATTTATTGCACAGTATTAGAAATATTTTTTTGGTCCAAATGATAGCTTTCAGGTGACTTTCATGGAATTGCAGCATTCTTTAGACTAAAAAACTGTTTTCCTCTGCTGATTTGATAATGAGTATCTTTGGACATAAGTATATAAAACCTGATCCATCAAATGAATCTTTGTTACCCAATAAAATACTTTAAAAATTAGCATATGTCTGTCCCTAAGATGTAACTGAATGAATTCTTTTCTATGTATTTATTACCAAGATGCTGAGTCAGAGTCCACCTTGTTGACTGACAGACCTGCTCTTGGGATTTTAAGGAACTGCTGACAAAGGCAGGTAATCCATACAAAACACTGCTTTAACTCTGCACCATGCGCATTTTTAAAAATGTTTATCAGAAAAATCACTAACAACAATATACAGTGTAGTAAGCCCCAAGCACATTCCTTGTTCCTGTCACGATCAGCCAGTAAAACCTTAAGTATCATAGAGAACTTTCTTCTTTTCTTCTATTAAACTGAGTTTACAGAGTTATGTGCCTAGGATCTGTTCTTGGCTACAGTCAGAGGAAGACAGCAGAGGACCCACACACTGATACTAAGATTCTAGAGTAGCACCAGGCACACAGTTGGCACTTAACAAGCACGTGGAATGCAAAAAATAATTCTCGTTGAAATTCTGTCTTAATTGGTAAAGAAAAAAACAACTAAAATGCCACAGGGATGGGAGCTATTCTGATGAGATGTACTATGAGAGAGAAGAGATACATTTCAAAAGACTGAAGCAATCACAGCTTACCCAGAATCTAGACAGAAGAAAAGCAGCATTCATTTCATGGTCCTGAGAATCTGATTTCTCAAAGCAGATAGTGTTCTGTAAAACAAAAGGACAAGAGGGCAAGAAGCCACAAATGAGATTCAGCACTAGATAATTTACACGCAAGGGACCTAACAGTGAATAAAGGAGTTTCCTTAAAAAGAGCAGATGAGTTTTCTCTAAGGTAGTCCCTAAATTCTACTCTGTAGAGCATAACCATGATCCTTAACCAACCCATATGGCTCTTTAACAAGGTTGAAAATAAAGGTCAAGGTAGAAGCCAATGAACTAGAGAAAAATAATTATAATTCAAAATCCCACTTATTCTGAAAAACTTAAAGGCCCAGATTATTTCATAAGGTAATTCTAACAAACCTTCAAAGACCAAATAAGCCCAATGATTCAAAAATGTTTTCCAGAAAACTGAAAAGGGGAACAAGAATAACAGTGATAACTACTCCTGATGAAGAGCACAGCAAACCTCACAGCCTAGTATCACTATCGGTGTGAGAAATACAAAAATCTGTACCGTGTCAAGAACATAATACACCATGATCAAGTGGGATTCATTCAAGGAATGCAAGTTTGCTTCACTGTGAGGACACCCTCACTATTAGGAAACTCAATATGATATTCCATATTTACACATCTATAGAGAAAAACCATACAGCTACTTCTATAGGTGCTTCAAGAACTCACAACTACAATCTGCATCTATCCCCAAATGACACATGGATACTGCCTTTTAACATGATACAATCTGCATTTTTTAAATCCTAAAACCAGCACCTTGAATGAGAATATCTACAGTCATTTCCTCTAAGATCAGGAAAAAGGTGAAGAGCTCACCGTCTCCTCTCTTATTAAACACTGACTTGGAAATAGTAATGTAACTAGAAGAGAAACCAAATAGGGTTGTAATAATTGAAAAGTACTAGCAAAATTCTCTACTTACAGATAACATGATATTATAACTATGAAACCCTACAGTGAACCAATGCTAAAACTGACTCAAACAATATTGAAAGAAAAAATGTTCAAGGATCCATTCTACCTAACTTCAAGACTTATTATAAAGCTACAGTAATCAAGACAGTGTGGTATTAATGAAAAAGACACACACAGATGAATGGAAGAGAGCCCAAAAATATACCCACATAAGTACAATTAGCTGATCTTTAACAAAGGAGCCAAAGATATTACAAAAAATTATACAGGGATAAAGGGTTAGCTATATGCCTCCCACCAAAGAATTAACACAGAATTTACACACACACACACACACACACAAAAAAAAAAAAAAGATAAGAAAAATAATGTATGTGCCAGGCATGGTGGCTCATGCCTGTAATCCCAGCACTTGGGAGGCTGAGACAGGAGGATCATTGGGAGTTCGAGACCAGCCTGGGCTACAAAGTGAGCTCAAGGCCAGCCTGAACAGCATAGTGAGACCCTGTCTCAAAAAGACAAGGGCGAGGGATTTGCCTCAGTGGCCTAAGTACCTGCCTGGCAAGCACGAGGTTGTGAGTTCAAACCCTGGTACCAAAAACAAAAGAAAACAAAAAAATGCATGTTAAACAGCTTGATTTAACCATTCCATTATATATACATGTGTGTATATGTGTGTGTATATATATATATGTCTATGTATTTTACGTATAGTATGTATATCAAACATATTGTACACCATAAATACAAAATTTACTTCGTAAACTTTAAAAACTGATTATAAAGTTAAATGTAAAACAAAAAATTATAAAATTCCTATCCTATTGAGAAACTCTTGATGACTCTGAGTAGGGCAATAACTTTTTAGATACAACACCAAAGACCCAATCCATGGAAGAAAACTGTTAAGCTGGACTTCATTAAAATTAAAACTTGTGCTTTGCAAAAAGACATTAATAAATTGGAAAGGTAAGCCACCATTTGGAAGGAAACATTTGCAGGAAACACATCTAATAATGGGCTGTTCACATATATGACATATTGCAAATATATTTCATATATACAAACTCTT
This sequence comes from Cuniculus paca, assembly GCA_004365215.1. NCBI lineage: Eukaryota > Metazoa > Chordata > Mammalia > Rodentia > Cuniculidae > Cuniculus > Cuniculus paca. The sequence continues at coordinate 3,850 of RJWT010006803.1, read as the reverse complement.
AAAATTGAATAAAAAAACAAATTGGATTAAAAAAGGGCAATAGACATGCAAGACACTTCATCAAAGAACATATACAGATGACTTGTAAGCATATGAAAATGTGTTCAAGCCGGTGATTTAGCTCAGCGGCACAAGTGCCTGACTGGCAAGCGCAATGTTGTGAGTTTGATGGGGATCAAACTCACAGAACCAAAAAAAAAAAAAAAAAAAAAGAAAAGAAAATATGTTCGCTATCGTGTTATTAGGGAATTTAAAATTAAAATAAGGTAATAGTACATGTTTGTTACAATAAGCAAGACCAAATGCAGGCAAGGCTGTAGAAAAAGAGGAGTTCTCATCCAGTGCTGATATGACTGAAAGAATGGTACAGACTTGAAGTCAGTTTGGCAGTTTCTTCAAAAACTAAACATACTTTTACCAAACAACATGTATTTATCCAAATGACTTAAAAATTCATGCCCACATATGCCTGTGTTCATATAAACCTAAACACAAGTGTTTATAGTAGCTTTAGTCAAACTGCTAACACATGGAAGCAACTAAGATGTCCTTCAGCAGGTGATGGATAAGTAGAGTGTGGTGCATCTACACAAGACAATACTGTTGAGTGCTGAAAAAGGAAAGAAGCTACTAAGTCAGTGAAAAGATGGAAAAACCTTAAGTGGAAATTACTGATTGAAAGAAGGTAATCTGGAAGACCTATATACAGCACTGTATGACTCCAACTACATGACTCCAAAACTACTATATAACATTCTGGAAAAAGTAGAATGGTAATTAGTCAGTATGTTCAACGGCTGCCAAGATTAGCTAGGGACAAATAAGTAAAACTTTCAGGATGTATAAATGGTATACATTTATCTTTATACATTTGTGAAAATCTGCAAGATATACAACAAAAAAAGTAAACCTTAATGTAACTACGGAGTTTTAGTGATAATGATTTGTCAACAGAGATTTACTGATTGTAACAAATGCACTACTTTTGTGGTGTTGAAAGTAGCGGACACTGTGCTATTTGTGTGCTGGAGGGCAATGGAATATATGGGAACTCTGTATTCTTTGCTTCATTTTTCTGTGAATCTGTAAGTGCTCTAAAAATAAAGTTCATTAAAAAAATGAAATAATAAAAAAAGCACATGAAATAACTTTTTTTTAAACCAAACTGGCACACATTAAAAGATGACAATACATTTTGTTGTCAAGATTATAGGGAAACAAATATATAGTACTCATGTTGCAGGAAGGAATGTAAATTGGTATGACCTCTGGATGGGAACACAGTACTATAAAACACAGCAAGATACACACTTAACACTTGACTCAGCAATCTTATTTCTAGAAAGTGACTCTGAAGCTATGCCTCTAACACTATGAAAATATACATGCATAAAGTTATTCATTGTAGAAGTATTTCTAATTGGAAAATATTTAAAATAACTTAAGTATCCTTATATTCAGAAAGTGGTTGAGCCAGGTGTGGTGGCGTATGCCCATAATCCCAGCACTTGGGAGGCTGAGGCCAAAGATCACCGTGAATATGAGGCCTACTTGGGCTACATAAACGAGTTCAAGGCCAGTCTGCACTATATAGCAAGACTTTGTCTCAAAAGAATTCCCCCAAAAAGGAAAGTGGTTGAATAAGCAATAGCACATCCACACTATAAAAGAGAATGAGGAAAGCCAGGTGTAGTGGTGCACGCCTGTAATCCCAGCACTTGGGAGGCTGAGGCAGGAGAATGGCTGTGAGTTTGAGGCCAGCCTAGGACAGTGTGAACTACATATCAAGACCCTGTCTTAAAAAACAAAACAGAATGAGAAAAATCTTTATGAACTAATGTAGTGTGATTTCCAGCATAAACTGTAAAAAAAAAAAATGCTATATTTTGTATAAGAAAGTAGAAATTAAAAATCCATTTGGCCAAAAAGAAATTTAAGAAAACATAAACTAAAGGCCAGGGATTTAGCTCAGTGGCCTAAGCGCCTGTCTGGCAAGCATGAGGTCAGTTCAATCCCTGATGCTGCAAAAAAAAAAAAAGATAAACTAATAAATCTAGTTATCATCACAAAACAGGTGAAAATGGGATCAAAAGACAAGAAAATGGAATTGGTGTAAAAAGGTGGAGGAAGACCACTTCTTTGAGAAAACATTTTTATATATACACAAATTTTTACTTTTAGAACTGTATCACATTTTACATATTTAATAAATGAATAAACTAAAGACAGAGAAAATAGGAGCAAAAAAACTATACAATCCAAGCAAAATCAAATTTCTGTTTTAAATGTGTAACACAACCACTCACAAGAGGAAAAACAACAACAAAACTCTTTTAAGACAGTATTGGGACTACACAAACTCAAAGATAAAAAGAACTATAAATAATGATTAAACTCCGAACAGGTTTTTGACTTTTTTTCCCTTCCTACTATTGGGAACTAAGATGCTGCCTTGTACTTCCTGCTTCAACCTCCCAAATACCTGAGATTACAGGTATGTGTCACGATATCCACCATGCCCCCTCCCCCATGGTGGTAAGGATGTACCCTAGAACTGAACAAGTACATGTGCTATGGATAATGGCACCTGCATTTCCCACTACCAGGCAATCACAAATATAGAAAAGAAAAAGGTTAGAATGATTCCGTACTGTTTAACTGGAATTGGATACATAAGAATGAGGTCAGGATTTAAAGCATATATGGAGAAAAAATACAAGTGTGTGTGTGTGTGTGTGTGTGTGTGTTTGTGTATGCTTTCCTAGTAACATTTGCTCAGAAATCACAGAAATGAAATTGTGTACTAATAAACATACCAGACATCAGATTTGGGCGTTAAGTACCATTGTCTTCTGAGCGGGACTGGAACTCCTTAGAGGAAAGGCTGATTGTAGGTTTAAAAACTATAAGATGTGCCTGGAACATCCTGTTGTATAGAAAGTAAAGAAGAGCTCAAAACTGGTGACAGTGTGCTACAATTATCCTGGAATTAGGATGGAGTTACCATTATACAAATCTTGAATAAAGATATCCAAGTAAATAACAGTAATAAAATATATTAATGTGGTAAGAATCCATGATTCTGTGCTCATTAGAAAATAAGTAAAAGAGAAGAAAAAATGTTTTCTTACATTAGATAGGCCAACAATTAATTAAATGTGAAAAAAGGATGAAATTAAAAATTTTTTTTGAAATTTATTTTTATTTTTTTTTTGTGGCACCGGGGATTGAACTCACAACCTTGTGTTTGCCAGGCAGGCACTTAGGCCGCTGAGCTAGATCCCCGGCCCCTGAAATTTAAAAATTTTTTAAAAATTAGGCCCAATCAAAAAATATCAGGCAAAAATTAGCTAGTAAAAAGTTTTATGATCATCAAGACAGATATTTCCATTAGCCATTTAATGATTACAAGAACTAAAGAGTAACCAACAGATCATAGTAAATGAGACCAGCACTAAGACAAAGCAACATCACTGCTTTCTCATATGATACAAAGGACATCACACCACTTTGGGTGCTTTGCCAAAACACGTAACCATTTGAAAGCAGGTTCATGAGAAAATAGCAGACAAACCCAAAATGAAGGAAATGCTACAAATGGTGTAGATGTTTCAAAAACAAATAAAAGACAAACTCTGAAAATATGTTCTTTAGTAAAGAGGACACTATAATTTGATAAAATGACCACAGAACACCTTTTTCCTCTGTTTACTCTAAAAGACATTAGTGGAATAACTGGCTAAATTTGAATAGTGACTATAGATTATAGTACAGTGTGAATGTTTATTTCCTGACTCTGATAATTTTTTTTCTTTTTTTTTTGGTACTGGAAATCGAACTCAGGACCTTG
>RJWT010006802.1:0-28557 GCA_004365215.1 Cuniculus paca | reverse complement strand
AAGTTTATTTATCTCAGGTATTTGTTATAGCAATGGAAAGCTGACTAACAGCAGGGAAATTTATTTAGAAAAACAAATTGACTTGCAATTAATCTAAATCAACCTAAGCCTGGGAAAACTCATATTCTATCTTGGTTTTCAAATTTTGTGTAGAGAAGAGTTAAAGGAAACAGGAGATGTTTTTGTAGTTTCTCAAATTTATTTTAAAATTCCTTGTTTTCTTTTGACCCTTGTACTTTAGGTTGTATATTCATGATGATATTTAAAATCAAGATTTCAATGAATATTGAAAATTTTTTTTGTTTTATCAATTTCAATTGAGCATTTATTAAGAACAAGTGTTACAGTAGGGTGGCAATGATGAACTATTTCACAATAGCTAGCAGAGAAGCTTTTGAATACCCCCAACACAAAGCAATGATAAATGTCTGAATTGACTGTCATGTCAGTTACCCTGCCCTGATCATTACACCTTGTATACATGTCTTGAAATGTCACACTGTGCCCCATGCAGATGTAAAATTGCTGTGTGTCAATAGTAAATATGTTTTTAAAAAACAAGTGCTGGGAAATTTGCAACCTAATAAAGATAGTATTGGATAGGAATTTTAGATCTCATCTCATCTCCATCGTTCTTTGCAATAAACTGGAAGGTGGAATGAGCTGCCAGGTAAGGAAAACAGATGAGCCTGAACCAATTTGGGAAGAGATGAAGCATGGCTAAGTGACTGCACCAGGTGATAGATACATGACCTCAGACAAAGCTACTTAACCTTACACAACTTCTCAATAACTCTGAAGTAGGTGTCATCATTATCCTCACTCTGCAGAGAAGAAATATTGACAGTGCAGAGCTCTTTGTATAGCACCTAGGCTATAGGAAGCTCTGTATAAGTGCTGGCTACTTAAATACACATTAAAAAGGACTGAAAGACTTAGTGAGCAAGTTGAGACCAGACTGTATCTGTGGCCCAGTTTGTTCTTTGAAACCATAGTTCTAACCTTTCAGCCTCTAAAAAAGAACAGATGGTTAAAGTTATTTTCCAGAGGGCTAGGATATGGCTCAGTGGTAGGGTGCATAGCACAAGGCCCTGGGTTCAATCTCTAGCACTTCAAAAACACACAAAGAAGTTGCTTTTCAGACTAATAATTAAACTCAGATCCTCAGCTGTTCTTGATCACTGCACATTTTTGGTAAATATAGTCTTGAAACAATTTCAGGTTTGGTGACTAGTATTGTATGAGAATGGAATAACTTATCTCCATATCTGATCTCTATTTTAGCTTAATGTAAGCTAGTCCATGAATACAGACAAAAATGTACATTATCTTCAAAATATTTTGTGACAGTATTCTAGAAGTAAGGAGGCTGCAGGACAAGAGTAATGTTTTACGTTTAACTTCTGGTTCTTAAACTATAAAGCTATTTTCTGTAGTCTAAAAAACTAATTTTTTTTTCACAGAAAATTGGGAAAATGTGGGATCTAAAGAAAGTATCTGCTGCTGTATTTTAAGTAGAAATTTTTAAACGTGGCAAATCTACCATGTTTTAATTTTCTGAGAGTATTTGTGTGTGTGTGTGTGTGTGTGTGTGTGTGTGTGTGTGTGTGAGATAGGGATTGGACTCAGGGCCTTGTCATGCAAGGCAAGAACTTTCCCACTGAGTCACATCCCCAGCCCACATGTTTTAATTTTCAACAGGTGAGATGCTTTGTTCAAAAATGAATTAACAAGTATGTTATTAATACTTTGCCTGGTAAGCTTCAGAAAACAAAGATTTTATCTGTTTCTTCAAAGATTTTACCTGTTTTTTCTTTCTCTCTCCCTATTGTTTTCTATTTTTTCTTTCCTGAACTGTCTTCTCTAGGCCTATTAGAGAAATGATGTGTACTTTGAAAATTATTGTCAGATGTTTATTGAAAGTATAGTTCTTGGTCTTAATTTTTCTCAGGATATTTCACAATCTTTGTTGAAGAAAACTGCTTATTAAATTTTCCTCATTACCCTTTAAGTTTGTGTAATGATTCGTAGACAATCTTTCCTTGACTTACATGGAAGAATATTTTTAATAATACAGGATAGAAAAAACAATGGCCAAATGTGGTTCACATAATCTAACGCAGCAATAAAAAAGTTCTTTCTGATGATGTGAAAACCACGTAGCATAATCGTGTATTTTTGAAAAATATGACAATGCATAGAAAAATCTGAAAACTTTAAAAGTTGCTTGTGAGTAGGTGAGTGGACAGGGCAGGGGAAGTAGTGTTTCAACATTTAACTCTGTATTCTGCATGCCAGAACCTTTCATGAGAATAAGTTCATGTTTTATTTCTATTGCTGTATTATTATTTTAAAAGTTCACACTGGTGCAACAGCATTCCTTGCCTTTTGTGTAGGTGGATAGAATATCACAAAGCTGAGAAAAGTTCATTTGCCTCTTTAAGTCCTTTTTCCACATAATTTCTGAAAATTCCACACTTGACATTAATGTTATTGTTGGATTTATTGCTGTATTTTCTCCCACCAAAATTTATCTTTTTCCAGGAGATACTTAAACAGGTCAGTTTTTTAAGTCTCTCTGAAAACGAACAAACAAACAAAAAATACATTGAATGTCCTTTTATTGCGACTCAACATTTCTGAAAACCAGGAAATCCTAACTATCCACCCTTGGGTTTCATCAAATAGACTTCAGGCATCTAAAACATACAGAATGACTCGAGTCCTATTGTGCTTCTTTGGGTCAAGTAAAAACGTAGAGCTAAACTACATTGAAGTAAATGGCATTCAAACTAGATATATTCCTTTTGTTACTGGTATCAAGGCAGGAAGACAGAGGAGAGAGAAGGGGAGGAGAAGGGAGGAGAGGAGAGGAAAAGGAAAAAAAAGAAAGGGAAGGAATGGAGAGGAGAGGAGGGGAGAAGGAGGCTGAAAAAGAGGGAGAGGGTGGGAGGGAGGGGGGAGAAGACAGGCAAGAAGATAATGACATTACAGAACTCATACAGGTTATTCAAAGTTATTGGTATGCAATTTATGCTAGCATGAAATGGAGTAGCTTTCTCAATTCACTGCATAAATTTACCAGCAAGAAAGAATAGTAGATTTATGCTTAAATTGACTCTGTCATAATCATTCCATATTCTAGCCTTGTCAGAAGGGCCCCATCAATTATATATACACAACTGGGTGTACATTTGAATGGTGTGTCAGTCAGTGCTCATTAGAGAAGCAGATTTAATATAAGGTATATATGGATGTTAGTGTTTACAAGGGAGGTTAAAATGGCTGCCTGCAGAGTCAGGTGCAGAAGGCGTATAAGGGCTGTCCTGCTGGAGAGCTGAAGTCGAAGGTCGAAGGCCTGGAGCTCACTGAAGAGTCCCGTCGGAGCCCACAGTAGGAAACTGAAGGGTCTGCCCCACAAGGCAGAAGAGTCTGTGTTGGAAGACAGGAGATGGACGTCCAAGACGAAGGTGAAGTTCTGGGGCTCTTCTGAAGAAACAGAAGGGATCCTTCTTTTTTTCTCTTTTTAATCCATTCATCCTGTGCCCATTGGGTGGTGCCACTCACACACTAGGCGAGTCTTCCATCCTCAGTAAATCCATTCAGTCACACTCAGAGCTATGCTGACCCAATCAGTTGGGTGTTTCTTACTCAAGCCGATACAACAGTTAACTATCACAAATGGTATACTTTCTGATTCACTGTGACCTCCCTTAAGACCGATGTCTCTTGGTTGTTCTTTTTCTAGCTGGGAATATCTATGAGACATCTCAGTTTTGCCAACCATTTTCTCTGCCTGGATAACAATGCCTGAACCATTAGGGAAAACTGCTTCTGTTTTCCTGAAAGATTCTTTTGCTTCTGGCCCATGGATGGAGTGGAACTTCTGGTAGAGGGAAAAGGAACTTGGTAGCACTTGAGAGTCAAGTTATGAAAATCTTTATTAGCATTTCTGACCAGACAGGAGGAAAGCTTGATGAATCATTTGGGGATTGTTTTGGTCGGATATCTTGAAGAGACTCTGGCATCAAGGTCGGATTCAGTTTTGTGATGAATTCATAACAAGATGTGCTGAACCCTCAGAAATTTGCCCTGAGGTAGCCTGGAAAAAAATTACTTGGTCCTGAAAGAGGCTGAAAGACAAATTCCAACAAATGTTGGTAAAAGAAGCCAGCATTCTCCCATCAAAATTCATCTGCCCTTGTCTCTTTCTCCTGAAGATGTCCTCCCTTTTAAATAAGAATGGGAGCCTGTTACAGACAAAATCTACCTCAAAACCTTTTGGAAACTGAACATTAATCAATAACTTTATATATTAGCTCATAATGCTAAAACTATGAACTTTTCTCAATTCATTTAAAAATTCACGTATCATGAATATCTGTTTCAGGTTGTTCCAGTTTGTCTGAGTGAAGAGTAAATATTCTCAGATTATCCTTACCTCCAGGCCCCATATTACATGGTCAAGAAAACAAATTACTGTCAGGCATGGTGGTGCATGCCTATGATCCCAGCATTCGGGAGGCTGAGGCAGGAGGACCATCGTGAATTCAAGGCCAACCTGGACTGTGTAGTAAGTTCAAATCCAGCCTGAACTAAATAGTAAGATCTTGTCTCAAAAAAAAGTAAGCATGTTACAGAATACTAGTATCTACAGTTCCCTCCAAAGCATTAGAATCTGGGAGTTAGTCAATCGCTAGCTGCACTCAGCCCCTATTTACTCTCTACCCCCGACTGCCTGGGTGTGAATCTCACTGGCAGCCACCAAAAGAAAGTGGTTCCTTTGAAAGTACACACTTGGTTATTCAAAGCTGTTGTACATTATGCCATGTAATTCTATAATTGCACAAAAAAATATTCTTATAGGGCATCACATGAAAAAAAATCAAAACTATATTTACCCTTTCATCATGTCTGGATGAAAATGTGGATGGTGGTGGGCTGGATCTGGAAGGGAAATAAAATTGGCCCAGGTAGTGTGTGGAAGGTGGGTTGCTAGGTTACCTGAGTGGGAGAGCTGTAAGGTAGTGGAAAGCAGTGCAGAGTATGGACCCCAGAGCAAGGTTGTCTTTGAATTCTGGTTCAGCTATTGCTAGCTTTGGTATGTCAGCGAGTCACTTCATACTTGTGACTCAGTTTCTTCGCGGGATGTAATCTATTTCAGAGACAGTCTTATTGAGTAAATGAGTTAACATATGTAATGTGCTTGGAAGAGGACATAGCATGAAAGCAGGGGTGATGTTTTAGGTGCTGTGGGAGCCAATGGTTTGCTAGTGGTCAGTTCCTATTTTCACCTTACAGCAAACGTGGTCCAGGATCTCAGCTGCTGAGTGCCTCGTCTCAACTGTGAGTGGAGATGCAGGCTTGGTTTGTGTGTGTGTCTTCCTCCTTCCAGTCTCTTCTCAACCCATTTGTTTTCCCAAACCTGAGGAAAGTGCACACATGAATATTTTCAAACCCTCCTGCTGTCTGTACTCCTGTAACTATTCTGGTACCCTTGAGGCACAGCGACATGGTTTTGGGGGCTCTTTCTTCTAATAGAAACAGATAGAAGGCTACCAACATCTACATGATCGTGTCAAATATTTACTTCCAATGTTTCATATGGCTAGCGAAGAAAGCCTTACGACTAGCTGTTCTTTTAGAAGGAAGAAGCCTAAAACTTGTTTAGAAGGGCAAGTTTGGCATCCAGATCACACTTAGTTAACTTAATGAATATGAGTCATTATGAATTTGCTGGGAATTAATGACATCCAGAAATAAAACTCGGTATTAAGTCAGTTTAATACTGAAAATCATGCAGGCGAATATACTAGTTCCTTCCATCAGACCTACTCATTTGAATTCAAGGTGCTGTGGAAAATTGAAATGAAAATAAATAAGAAATATTTCTTGTAAGAAAACCTTAGATGATAGTACATTATTCATATGTCAATGAGTTATAAGATTTGATACTTTGTGGAATGAGAAGGAATATTTCCACTTCTAATTCTGCAGGGAAGGAAGGCACTTGCTGGAAGAATTGGGTTTAATGAATTGTCTTGGGCAAAGCCTGGGGACAGAAGTTAGAAGGTAGCTTGATAAAAGGGGAATTTAAGTGAGACCTCTCTCCCCTAAAGACATTATAGCACAGAAGCGAAAACCTAATGTTTAAACATCTGAATCAGATGGTGAGAGAAAAGGACATTCATTGATTGTGATCCTTGGTGAGGAGCCCTCAGAAGCACAAAAGAGTCAGGCATCAAAATTCTGTGCATTTGAATCTTGTTCATGGAAACAATTTCCTTCTCAGCTTTTTGTCTTTCACCTTTGGAGTCCCAATCGTTATTTTTGTGATATTTTCTTTTCCCTCCTGTTCCTTTCTCCCTCTTCTCTCTATCCTCTCTGCCGGAAGTGACTCATTGTTTTAATGTTGCACTGGTACCCTGAGTTAATAAAGATTGATCCTTTGCAGGTAACATTTTTATTAGTTTTCTGGGGTTGCTGGAACAAAATACCACAAATTGGTAACACGTATATACTGCCTGACAGTTCTGGAGGCCAGAAGCCCAACATCACGTGTTAGTGAGGTTGCTTCCTTTTGAGAGCCATGCCTGTCCTCTGGCTTCTGGTGCCTTGCTGGCAATCTTTGGCATTTCTGGGCTTATAGAGGCATCACCCATGGCACTGCCTTTATCTCACATGGTTTTTCTCCCACCATTCACGTTTGTCTCTGAGTCCATAGTTCTCCTTTCTATAAGGACATATCATATTGCCAGCAAATTCAGTTTCTGATGAAATTTCTCTTCCTGGCTGCAGATAGCTGCCTTTTTGTGTTCTCACCTGCCTCTTCTCTGTGAGCATGAAAGGATAGAACGTGCTCATATCTCTTATACAGGAAGGATGGAGATACACATCTGCAAAGCCAACACTCAGGAGGCTGAAGCAGGAGGATCACTGCAAATTCAAAGCTAGCCTAAACTACACAGTGAGTTCAAGATCAGCCTGAAAAACACAGTGAGGTCCTGTCTTAAAAAACAAAGCAAAACAAAAACAACAACAGCAACAAAATAACAACAACATCATTTCTGTTTTATGGGACTGGAACTCTACCCTGATGACCTCGTGTCATCTATATCCAGCTATAGTCACACTGGGGATTATGGCTTCAATATATGAATTTGGGGGGGATAGAAGTCAATGCATAACAGCCTTGCCTTTCTAAATTTTATTTTATTTTTGCAGTACTGCAGATTAAATCCAGGGTCTTCTCACTGAACTACATCTTCAACCCTTTAAACAATATATCTCAACTTTTAATGAGCCTTTATTACTGGACTGTGAACTTTACATATTCTTCTTAGTCTCTCCTCTATCTTAGAGGAGACAGGACAGCTAGAGAGAGCTAGAGTTGGCCATTTCCTTTTCCCCAGGTTGGTTGAGTACTGATAAGGCTTTAGTAAGATAGGCTCCGGTAAAATAATTTCTCCTGTTGATAAGTCTTCTTAAAAACAAAATGTTTGCTGGGTGTGATGGCATATGCCTGTAATCCTAGCACTTGAGAGGCTGAGGCAGGAGGATTGCTGTGAGTTCAAGGCCAGCTTGGGTTACATAGTGAGTTCAAGTCCAGCCTGAAATACATACTGAGACACTGTCTCAAAACAAACAACAAAAATGTTCAATCATATCTCAAGATGGTTACTTTCTCTCTCCTCCCATTGCAAATATAAGGGGATTTTTTGCTTCATTATTCACTATAGAAGCCTAGTAAAGCCTGGAGACTGAAATTCACAGAAATGTGAGGACTTCCTAGAATTTTGAACCTCAGACTTGTCTATACTGAACTTCTAGCATCTCATCAATAACAGTTCGGTTTTTCTCACTTTCATCCCTGGGGAATTTTCTATTTGTGGGTTTCTGCTGCAGGAAATTGTGATTTTCTGTATCTATCAATCTTTTTAAGTTTTGACACAGTGGTGACTCTTGGGCATCTCCTTGCTGATTAATCTAAGAAGAGTTGTTGATTTTCCCATTTGTTCAGCTTTTTACTTATTATTAAGTTGGTTCCAAGCTCTGTATATACCTGGCTAGAAATAAGAAATTAGTATGTAACAGAACTCTTTGATGTTAAAAAGTTTTAAGTTAACTCCTAAATTCTCAAAGCACTTTTCAGAGATATTCAATAATGTGCTTAGTAGTCTGGTACAAAAACTACTTGGTCTTAAGAGACAGAAACATCATGATGGTAATTGCATTTATTAAAAGAAATGTCCAAACAAGAGACAGGGAGTGTGGCTCAGTGGAAGAGCCTGATTAGCATGCGCAGCACCTTTTGTTCAAGTCTCTATAGCAGCGCTCCCTTCCCGGATCAAAACAATACAAAAGCACCACTATTTTTGGGAGACTAAGCCAGAGAATAGAAAGCATTATGAATAGTTTGGAAGGAAACTAAATGTATCCAAAGTGCAAAGTATCACAAATTTGTTATAGTAAATTTTATCAGTCAGCTTAGGCTAAGCTATTTTGTTAAAACAAATAGTCCCAAATTCTCAGTAGCTTATGACAATAGAAGTGTATTTTTAATTCATGCTACATATTGAGTGTAGGTCAATTGAGGTACTGATCTGTGTCATTGTTATTCTGCAACTTGAATTGAAAGAGTGAGTCTCTGGGGCATGCCAGCAAAAATAAGAAACTTGGTCAAAAAATGCACACAGCACCTGTACTCACGTTTTTTGACTCATGCAAGGTATCCTGACAGAGACCTCATTGAGGTGGCACTGAGCAGGCTTTAGAATCAATCAATTGACTTTCTATATTAACTTATGAGACTATCCCAGGCCTAAGTGACTTGCCTGATGAGCCAGCGGCTGGCATGCAGAAACAGAACTCTCCAGGCCAATGGTCACAGCAGAGACCTGCAGTGGCCTGTGACACTGTGACGTCTCTGAAGGTAAGATAACACTGTAGCAGAGGACACCAAATCTCAGAAATCCAGTGCAATAACTGCCAACCTTAGAGAAAAAATGGTTCTCTCATCAAGCAGAGATTTACTGCCTGGAATGTTTTTGTTCCATTTCACCAGGCCTTGCTCACTATCACATCTTTTGCCTCAGCTGTTCCCTGTACTTCTCTGCACACTCCCTGATATGGGCCCAATAAATAGTTTCAGTTTGGAGAGGTCAGGGTCTTAGCTCTGACCTTCCCAAACCCTTGTATACCATATTACTTTTGTCTATTGTCTTTTTTCCTTCACCCTACACTTGCCCAGGGGATGGGGGACTGCCAGCTCCATCATGATAGTATCCTTCTTTCATAGGATGGAGGTGAAGATGCTATCCCACGGAAAGGTGCTACATGTAGTGTGGACAAGCATTAAATCAGTGTGGTGTACTATACTTTTCTTCGAGAAAGGAGGGTCAGCTATTCTGAACATTCATACAATTTACCATATAGATGCTAACAAGTTTCTCCTTAATTTATTATAATTGGTTACTTAGAATTATCCATGACTTTCCAGGACTCTGATTACTACTGTGCAAAGTTTTTATTAACCACCTCTGTATCTACCTTGAGGTTGAGTTCCTTTACATTCACTTGCTAGAGGATAAAACAGCAAAGAAATTTCTCTGATAAGTGCCTTTGGATGAGTTCTTGGGCATGTGGTGAGGTTAAAGATACAATTAATCTGAAGGTCTTTAGAATCCTCCTTTTAAAAACAGTGCCTACCCTGGAAGTTCTTGGTGTCAGAAGATAGTACTGGAATCTGCCTTGTGAGATGGATGGCAGAAAAATTATTTCTCTTATCCCATATCAGTTTTGACTCTTTAGAAGCATGTGGTTACTCCTGTTACCATTATGTAGCTTTTCTGAAATAATAAGGAAATATGCTGACGGAATGATGCTCAATTATTTCATCTGTACAGAGATCAGGATAAAACTGCTAAGTAGGCATGATTAGGAGCAAGTTAAGTAGAGCTGAGCAGTATTAAAGGGTTAGAGAATATGCAAAACAGTAAAAGCGAAAAAGTGCTTGTTCCAGAAATACCTTGACAAAGCATCAAAAGTGAGGTCAAAATGCAGGATTAAGCAGAAGTCCTGCAACACAGAGACCACAAGTTGGGAGCCCACAGGGTGTGTGGGATGTGTGTTTTGTTTGGGCAACATGATGCTTTAAATTTCAGTGTGTGTCACAGTGGAAAGAATCTAGATGTCTAGCTTCTCTTGAAAATCTGAAGATTTGTCAATTATCATCTGAATTCCTGGTTGGCAAGTTGGCTAGAGCTAAATTCCTCCTGTTCCCTTGGGAGGGAGCATGAATCTCCAGTTCTTTGCACAGAATTGAAATGGATGAAAAACCAGGTTATAAAAATAAAACTTTAAAGTATATGGGAGACAGAATAGGAAAATATCTTAAGGATACTTTTTGAAGATAGATTTCTTGAAAAATGTTCTAAATGGCAGACAACATGCATTCAAATTTTATTTTCAAAAGTAAGGACTTTTTTTCAACCAAGGCCATCACAGACAAACTATAAGTAAACCAATTTGAAAAGCTACTTCTAATAAAACCAACAAGAATTTACTCTCTAGAACATTAAAGAAATTCTAGGACTTAATTTTAATTTATAGCAGGAAAAACTCAGAAAATAGAATATTAACAAGTAAGTAATAGAAAAAGAAAGTTGTACAATCACTATATATCTTTTGTGACTATAATAAAAATACAATTTAAAATAAATCAATTTCATTTTCTAACAATCCAGGTGACAAAAATTATGATTTCAAGTAACAACAAGTACTTTCCGAAGATGTGAGGACGTAAGAATCCTCATAACTACTGATGGTAGAAGTATAAACAGCCATTGCAAGTATAACAGCCATTGTTATCTTGGCAGTGCACAGTGAAATCAAGCATATGCAAATACTCTGCCTAGAAATTCCATGCCTGGAAAAATTTCAGCATCTGGAGAACCACTTGCATAGAGGTTTGCAAAATTATACCCTTAAAAAGACATACAACAATGCTCATGGAAGTACTGTACTACCGAAGAAAGATCAGAAATAGCATGACTGTCCATCTTTGGGTGAATGTACAGGTAAAATGTAGTGAAGACATTTAATGGAATGCTACTGTGTGTAGCTGGGGTGCTTGATAAAAGTATGATTTACTCATTATATTACAGATTAACATGTGTCTAAGTAAACACGTATGAAAGATGATTTGAAGGTCAGACTTTGAATACACTAGAGTGAATACTTATACCTGGAAAGATACTGGACTTGGCAATACAGAATGAAGAGAATTAAAATAAAAACAAATCAAAACAGAACATTATAGCGTTGCAGGGCATCAGTGATGGCATAATAAGAACTGGGGAATATGACCCATGAGATTCTGTAAATCTAAAATTATCATAGACTCCAATAAATGAAGAAAAGTTATTATTCCTCTATATTTTGGCTAAAGATAACTCTTCCAATTTTCCTCTTCTGCTCCTCCTGTGTTTTTCCTTCTCCTCCTCCCCCTCTTTCTTTTTCCTGCTGTTGTGGATTAACTAATGGTCATCTCATGATACTCAGCTGAACTGAATCAGCATGGTGCTGGGTGTGGAAGCCCCACCTTAGGATTCTTGACAACAGCATAAACAGAGAACTGGAGGGGAAGATGGTGTGCCATTGATTCTCCTGGAGAAGCGTGTCACACTGGTTTTCCTGATGTGAACTCAGTTGTTCTCATCTTTGGAGGAGCTCAGGTCCTCACAGTCGCCAAGGATGACTACAGTTCTTTTCAGGGGAGCTCTGGTCCTTACCTTGAGTGTCACTTCCTGGCTCCAGTGTAGATCTCTCAGCCTGCTAGCCCAGTTCCTTCATCCCATTGGCAGAGATTTTCTAGCTTCCACCACTGACCTTTGGGCCTTCCCAGTGCAGATCCTTGATACGGACTTGCATGAGACATTGCTGTGGGCTCTAAGCCTCCAGTTGGACTCTTAGAGGACATTGCCAGGGGCTCTAGGTCTTCAGCTGGATTCTTTGGGTCTTTAGTGTATGGACAGATCTCCTGCACTCTTTTGCATTTGACTCTTTGGGTGGATATTATAAAATAATCCTATAAATTATGTGTCCTATATTGTCTCAGTTACTTTTCTCTCATTGAGACAAAATACCTGATGCCCAAAATGAAGGAAGGAAAGGTTTATTTCTTACAGTTTTGGAGGTTTTAGTCCATACTCAGCTGGCTCCAAGACAGGATGGCATGGCTGAGGGGCAACCATTTGTGGCAGCTTGCAAGCAACAAGAGTGCAAAAACAAGAGAGAAAACATGCTTTCTTCCTTCCCTTATATTGTATGCCAGCTCCACCCCTGGACGGGTGCAGCAATCACACTGCTAATCCCAGTGCTAGACAACGAACAAATCACAAAAGCTAGATCAGCTGCCTCCATGACTGCATGAGGCTTGGGGGGGCCACCTAGACACAAACCATAGCACATATTAAATCTTTTCCATTTTTAACCCTGACTACAACATCCCCCTTCTCTTCTCTATAACTGGGTGCCTCTCCAACTCTTTCTCCTTTTTTCCTCCTCTTCCTTTTTTAAATTAAATTTATGAAGATGGAATAAATTCCATGATGTGGCCTGACCTGAGAGGTTCCACTGTCAAATATTTGTAGTTTCCTGTTGCCCAGGGATGCATGCGTGGCCCTCCTATGTTGCTGTTTTCACTGTGTTAATTGTCTCCACTCAGTAAAATTCTGCATACAACTACTAGTTGACCTATAAAGCCTTTGTTAAGCTGTCTCTTTCTAGAAAGCCAGAGGGAAAATTTCAGCAAATGAAACTATTCTAGTGCAACTGGATTTGAAGAGGCAGATGGTGGTTGGATTTTATAAGACCCTTTTGTTGTCTTCCTTCATTTTCTGCCTGTTTTTACATTATTTGATCTGTGCAGATCTGGCTGTGTGTGAAGCACCCTCCAAGGAACTACATTTGTGCTAAACTGAAATGTGGACTGCTGAAGAGTCATACTGCCTACCATTTACAAGTCTTGAAAGTCCCTGCTGGCCTTTATCACATAAAAGTTTTATAGCAACTAGGATCTTTAGAGAAAACACACACATACACAGAATGGGGATCCAATGCTTGCCTGTCTTCTCAGCAGAGGGCCTCCCAGCATGCTGGATTTATTAGACTTTCATTTTCCTTCAACATTTGGATTTCCAAATATGTTTTGCTAGATTGGTCTTTAAAGGAGAAAAATTCAGCCAAAATGTAATGAAACATTGCAGCATCAGTTCCCTGAAGCCAAGAACAACTGTGGAGCTCATCCAACTTGGCTGCAAAGTAGCATCTGCTACTACTGTTCTCACCTCTACAGCCAAAGAAACATCATAGCCACAGTGCTGGGATTTTGCAATGGAAAACAAACAAACAAACAAACAAATGAAATCAAGGACAAATAAAAAGAAACTATTTCTCTCTTTCTTTGTCTTTTATCCCTTTCGCTATCTTTTGGTTATGTCACTATTTCTAGTTTGGAAGTAACTGAGGAGATTTCACAATACTTAGAACAAAATTTATTTCCTACTCTGAAGCCACTTACTCATTCCAGAAGTATTTGATGAATATATATATATATATATATACACATATATGAATATGATATATGGCTCCACCTCCACCACATAATTGTTAGGTTGGCATTTGTGATAAATTCATGTATTTTGTGTTGTTTGGGCTGCTTTGATCATGATTTCATGAGATGAATAGTTGCTGGAAATTAAGCTGCCCATCTCTCATTTGTTACATGGCTTTAAAACTCATTTCATAGAAAGTTGATATTCTTAGAAACAGAAGAAATATGAATGCCTTGCAACTTTGACCTACATTCTTGCTTGCTGTAAGATAAACTGTGAATTTTATAAGAATTGTGAGCTGCAGCGAGGTATGATACGATACAGTGCAGAGTAGTGTAAGGTGATGTAGTATAGCATAGTAACCTTGTGATCTTGAGTGTCTTCAAATTTTGAGACTCAGTTTACTTAATGGAATAGGAATGTTTGAGTTTGGATTTACTCATCAAAATTAAGTGAGGTATTGTAGGTGGTCCTTTACAGTCCATTAAATGTTGGCCTCTCCCTATGGCTGTGTAAGAGGAACATAAAGGAAATACAGAGAGATTAGTCCTAGTTCTCAGAAGCTTCTAGTCCAGCTAGGGAGATGAAACTTAGACTCATAAAACCACCAGACAAAATACCTCTGAGAAAAATCAACGTGGCATGAATTAACTTTCTGTCTACATCATCACCAATCCTGGAAATGGGAGACTGACTTTTCTTTAGAAGCTGTGTTTGTATTTGGTGTTTATACTTAATGTACAGAAGGCTTTCTATAACCAACAATCATTCTTCTTGGGAGAAATCAGATGCTGGGTTTTTAAGTTGGGTTAAGTCACATGCACATAAATATTGCAGAGATGTTAGGCCTCCATTAGGATGTTCAGCTGTAAGTTCTACAAATGTTTGTTCCATCTATGACAGCTCATAGAGCATGCTATTTCTATTGTTTGCAAATAACAACATAAGTAGAAATCTGCTTGAAGACATTCTAGTTAATATGTTTGCACTGAAAAGCAATTTTTCACCATATTATATATTAAAAGAATTGAAAACCTTCCTTATTTTCATTTGCAATTGTATAAATGTCTTTATGCTATTTGAGGTGCAGGTCAGCAGAATATGAATGTGTCATTCGATCATGATTGGTCAACACAGGCATGATCTCTAGAATGGGCCTCTTTTTGAAGCAGTCATTTAAAATTCTGGTTTTATGCCAGCAGGTTTAGTGGAAAAACAAAGGTTCTGAAGCTAGTGAAACTTAGGTACTAGTCTGTATATCTTACAATGAGATGTTCAAAATTTGCTAAGGTAAGGTGGCCATTTTGGGTAGTGGATACAGAATCTTCTGTGACCCAAGATTGAGATCTTTCCACTTTCATGCTAACTGCTACTAATTATCTCTGTTGACTGAAACCATCCCAAATGAATAGCAGTGTAAGAAAAGCCATTCAGGACCTCCCTAAGGGGAACTTTCTAGAAAGGTGGCTCCCAGCTCCATGCTAGGGCCTTAATTATCTTGAGAAAAAGATGGTCCTGGACAGCTTCTGGAGGAAATATAAAAAATTCAAATCTGGCATCCCAAGGTTTATTTTTTGATGATGTGTTTAGCAGTGCTTCAGAGGAAGTCTTTATGATCAGCTGGGTTGTCTTGATGACTTTATACTTTACAAAGTTGCTGGTCTCCTGCAAAGGTAGTGTAACTACAGGTTCCTGGTGTGGGGTGGGGGTAATCTTCTGGGGGTAGTGGTCCTATTCTGAAGTCTTGAGGTGGCATTCATGAGGTTTAACTTCTCTAGTAAGGTTGGACCAGGGAGTATGCAGTTGAGGGGTAGAAGGTGAATCCAGGAATGGTGTCAACCAGAGAAGGAGATTGAGGAATTGTTAAAGGAGTTAGGGATTGAAGATTACTAATCCCACTCTTCTTGGAAAAGCACTTAACAAATTAATCAACAGGATTAGGACTTGGATGTTGGTCTTGTTATGCCTGCAGTTCTGACTGTCTCTCCAGTCTGATCATCCCTGAAGTGCATATGAACCTAGGAGAAAGAGGCAATGCACTTAGGCTAGCCTGTCACTAATACAGAATTGTCCATCACTTAGGAGTCAGTGGCCACTGCTCCTAACCTATGTATAGCTTAATGAGATGCCCTTTAGGAGCTTCTGCATGCCTCAGTGCATCTTTTTGAGTGGATAGATGGAAATTTTTGGCTTTCTATTTGATCACTTTTCCTGTGTCAGTATTCTCCAATAGAAAATTCAGAGGCCTACACGGCATCACTTGTAACTTTCTGAATGAACTCAGGCAAGGCTCAGCCTCTGGGTGTTGGGAAAAAAGTATTTATTTATTTTTAATTTTTATTTTCAAGAGAATAAAATCAAGCAAAATAAAACAGAATAAAGCCAATCAAAACAAAACAGTGTGATACAAGACTTAAAAGCAAGATAATAGGAAATCAACAGTGGATCTCATAATGCCTTTGCTGTTTTCAAAATAGCTGCCCATACCATCAGACATAGTAAAATCAAACAAAACAGAACAGAATAGAACCAATAAAAATAAAACAATGAACACAATGAAGGACTTCAAAACAAGATAACAGTAAATCCAAAATGGCTACCATAGTATATCTTGTTTTATTTGAAATAGCTGCCCAGGCCATTGGATATAATAAAATCAAACAAGACAAAACAGAATAAAACCCAACCCAACAAAACAATGAAAATGATACAGGACTTCAAAACAAGATAATAGGGAATTAACAATGGTTACCACCCTCAGAAGGGGATCCCCCATAGATGCTATACTGTGTATTGTTATCCTTTGAACAGGTGCCCAGACCACCGGCTTTAGACCTGCAAAGTCAGTGAAACACTAAACACTACAAGCATTAAATTGTATTCCACCTCAATAGCCATCATTGAAGCCTATGTTTCTCTGGATCAGCAGGTCACTAATGAGGGGGTGGGGGTGCGAGTTGGCTCTTCTTGTCTCCCGGCTCATGCGCCAGAAGGGGCTGGCATCTGGCTCTCTCCACAGCACCCTGCGCATGGTGCCAACTCGCAGGGAGGGCTTGCTTCTTGTTGACTTCTTGTTCTCTTCCCCCACAGTCTACAAATGGCACTGACTCACAGGAAAAGGCTGGTATCTGGTTCTCTCCTCAGAGGCTTGCGCATGGTGCTGGCTCACAGGGAGGGCTTGCTTGGGAAAAAAATGTTTATTTTGCTTGCTTTACATGTTTAATGCTAAATTAAAGTACAGGGTTATACACAGTAGTACATTACAGTAGGATTCTTTATTAGAAATGGAAAAATACAAAACATGCAGAGAGAAGTATTTTTAAGAGTTCCAGGAAGACTAGAATCACATTTACTATTCTCTCCATAAGGTAAATAAGTATTCCTGTGTTAAAGCTCACCAATGAAAGATCATTGGAACCACACTTACTGTAGCACAAAGAAATTAGACTGAAAGCACCTAAGGAACTGTGAGGACCTGGGAAAAGCTTCCTGTAGGACATGGGTACCTGCTGGCTGATGCATGGGTGCAGTCAGGGGAGTGAGAGCCAATTCTAGATGGGGTGTTTCAAGAAGAAGAGACAATTTTGTGATGGTGCATCTTCATCATGTTCATCTGTAAGACGAAGTTCTCCCCGTCAAGGCAAAGGAGCAGCAGTCACTCATGCTGGACAGAAGAGGGGGATGTTTCATCATTTTTGTGGTTGCATGTGGCCTTATCTGAGTCTTCTTCCAAATTTGGGCATGGAGTGGTTTGGTTAGACAGTGTTTAGATTCTGTGAGTGTGGCCGACGTGTTTGCGAACCTCACGGGTTGGCTATCAGCGGGGCTGTTATTCCACTTTTTTTTAAATCAAGTTTTGGCATATGTATCTATCTACTTTTCTGGAAAGGAGAAAAGAAAATCATATTCTGAAGCAGGGTCAAGTTGGAACACTAAGACAGAGAGCGTTCTAAATGTGTTTTAGGCATTGTATAAGGAACAAGAATTTAGCTACAGAACCCAAGTAGGAAACAACTTCAACATCCAAAAAGCCAAGTGGAAAACACCAGGAAAGGTGGATAAGCAGTGGGTGGCCTGGGCCATTCCAAACACTGAGCTGAGTGCAGTGCTCCTGAACCGCGTTTGCACGCAGGTGTTTTTGCACACTGGTGCACGTAAGCAAGGTGCGAGGATGAATGCAGTTCCTCTTTTTTGACTTCAAATCCAGCAACCTGGGTCCCTCTCCAATGTTAAGGCAAAGTTATTATATTTTTTAAATCTTCCTGTTACCTTCCAGAAATTCCTTCTTATAATCCATGTCTTCATACATAATGTTCACTTTATTTTATATAGATAACGTGGGAGGATTAAATTACTAACATGGTTAGAACTGGGAAGGAATACCTAAGAGAAGTCATTGTTCTGTGCCTTCTACATTTGTTTAAATTATTATGTATATTTTATGGACTAATTTATTGCTATTGTTTTGAGGGAAGGTCTTTCCGTGTAGTCCAAGCCAGCACTGAACTCATTATGTAGCCCAGGCTGGCATCAAACTGGCAATCCTCCTGCCTTAGCCTTTCAAGGGCTGGGATTATACATGTGCATCACTACACTGGGCTGTGCACTAATTTATTTTTAAAAATTAGATTTTACTAAAAAGAAAAATTAAAACAATAAAAGAACTGGTGGTAGTAAGTGGTTATATTTGCTTGTAATGCACTCTGAAGGATAATTTTAGAATTAGTATTTCCCTTTTTTGGAAGGGAAATTCAGAATTCACTCTTATAGAGGGGATGATGTAGGGTTCTTGGGTCTATTTAAAAGATAGTTTTGATTATAAGCTAAACAATCAGGGCTGGGGATATGACACAATGGCACAGTGCCTGCCTGGCAAGCGTGAAGTTGTGAGTTTGAGTCCTGGTACCAAAAAAAAAAAAAAAAAAACACAATTTTGTTCAATTATATAAAATGGGAGGGGAAGGGGAAAATTAAGATGTGATATATATATATTAACTCCTCACAAAGACCCTACTCATTAGGTACTGAAAACACATACCAATATATATTTACTGATTTAGTTAACTCATTTACGAATGGGGAACCAGTGAGATGTATGAATACAACCAGCTGAAGAGAGTTGGAAGAGCTGACATGTACCAGGCAGTGAGGAATGAACTTGCTTAATAAATATAAAACTGGCTTCTCGGTGAGGGTGGATATGAATTTGTACCTCTACCTAAAACATTCCATTTGCAGTCTATAAACAAGAGTCATTCGTATTGTTATCAGTTACCTGCATTTACAGAAGCACAGAATAGCTCAAAACACTGACCCAAAGGCAGACAAAATCCAAAAGGTATGTTGGATCACACATTTAGTAATGTTATTTGCCTATTTCAAACTTTTCCACATTCTTTTCCTTCCAGTTGAGTATAACATTTGTTATAATTCAAATCTTTCTGCCTGAAACTTGTACTTTTGATTATGTATGTTAAAAGAGAAAAGAGAGCCTATTAAATAAAATAATAAACTGGTTAACAGTTGCAGTCTTTTTCTGATGTTCCGGGTGATAAGTGACCAACCCAAAATGATTGTACAACATGATCCACTGACTTCAGGAGTATGTTAATGTCATAATTATAGAGAATAGATTTTTTTATTTTCTATTTTGGGGGGCATGAAACAGAAATAGAGTATCTATTATGATAAACAGGATACTATATTAAAAAACTAAACTTTAAAGAAAGTGACAGTTTCCTTCTTTACCGCACTGGTCATCTTTTTCAGAAAAAGCTGATGTAAAATCCAGTAAAATAAATCAAAATTCCTATGTTACCTGATCCATTCAACGATAATTTAATTTCTTCACTAGATATGAAGATTACCCACATCCGCTCTCCTCAGTTTTAAAGTTGGTACACATAGTCTTCCCCCTCCACTGGACAAAAAGTTTAAAAATTTGACTCAATTGTAGCCAAAATTGTGGTTGTAGGATGGGAATTAGGATTACGGGGGAGGGGCAAGTAGGAAGATAATCACTTTCTGGTCTCTGGGACATAATGTCCAGCACATACATAAGTTAAAGGAAGAAAGGTTTATTTCGGCTCGCAGTTACAGTTCTTGGCTGGCTCTTTCCAAGGCGGAAAGGGAGTGAAGGAGGATCATAGTGGAGGAAAAGCTGCTATGTCGTGGTGGGCGGGAAGCACAGACAGAGAAGTCCCGCCTGTGAGGCTCTGGGGGGACGTTCTTGATCCAAACTGTAACAGAAAGGATCACTAAACGTTTATGTTCAACTGATACCTTGAAAAAACAAAACAAAAGAACAGACAAACAAAAAAACCCAAAGCATCTGATTTCTCTCATCTGTTTTCCTTTTTCTTTCTTGTTTTTTATTTGCCATTTTTTTAATGTCACTTCAATGCGTATTGAGTACTCTAATATTTGGATTGAAAATAAAAATGAATGGAGCATTGTTTGTGCAAAAAAAAAAAAAGACTGGGGAAGAAGATTAAAAAGAGTGGAAAGGCAGAGAAGAAATTTCATGACTTTTGAGAAGAGGAGCAATAGCTATCCCTTCCCCACATCAAACCAAACCAAATACATATGTTGCCAAGACATGTTTAGGGAAGGAACCTCACATTTCTCCTGATTTAGAAAGGGCACATTTGAGGGGGTATTAGATCCTTTATCTGCGCTCCAGGCCACTACTAATATGTTCCAGTAGGGGGCGTGGGCGGTACTATGATTTGGAAAGGACAAACGTGTCCCACTCCCCATGTTTTTTCCTTCTGATTTGAAAGTCACTTCCCACACTGTAGAGAACTTTGAGCTATTAGGTAGGATCTTGTCCGCATCCGTCAAATGTGTGACGCTCAAGAAGCAGGCAGCGTTAACTCGGAAGACTGAGAACCTTCCGACCCCCCAACCTGGGGAACGGATCTGCCTCTGGTTATAAATGCTATAAAATCTCATTAGTTTGAGCTTCACACATTGTGAATTCTACAGAAACTAGTGTGAGGTTTGTTCTGCAAACCCTTTTCTTGTGGATAGTGAAAATTAATATGATGAATACAACTGGTAATGTAGGGGGAGGTAGTGAGTTATATTTATAAAAACAACTAGGCAACTTAGAACTATCATTTAGATATTGAGCTAAATTAAACATGTATTCATTCAGACTGTCAAGCTCTGAGAGGAAAAAGAAAAAAATCGTGCATTTTGGTGTGGGTTAGTGAGTTGCAAATCCAGCTTATCCTGGAGATCTCTCGCAATCACAGTTGAATGAATGAACAATTCAAGTTACTGTATGTTTTCTCACTAAATTTAAGTTTTTCTTTATGGCAAAAACCTCTGCCTAATGGTGGTGTGTAAAGAGTTGCATTTGGTTCAAGGTAGTTACATGATAGCATTTTATTATTCAACAAACTTTCACTGAGAGAACAGGACTGTGAGCCAGGTTAATTTCTTAGATTGCTTCACCGAACTGTGTCTGAACAGCCAGGTAAATTAATTTAGCCAGAATTTCAAAGAGCAGTCACCTTTCTTGGATAGAATAAAATGGTTTTCCCTGATACTGTTTTCCCTGTCCATCTGCAGAACACGAGCCGGAGCAAACTGGAACAAGACGAGAGCAGCTGTGAAAAAAGGAGACTCTAGTGCACATCCCAGTCACGCATTCTGGTTCCACTGCATCACCCTGACGTACGACACGAATATTGGAAGTCACTAACGGCAAGTTGTGCAGTAACCTGTTGCTTCTTAAAAGAAACTAAACAATATCAAAACTTCATACTGTATCCCTTAAGCACACACACCTCACACAAAACATGACCAAATTCCTCAGAAAAACAAACTGACCAGCATAATTCTTAGGTACTAGAAGTTCCTTTGAGATTTGAGTAAATGTCAGTCGCAATTTTTGACATTTTCTGCTTCCCTGGGAATTTCCAAAGGAGTTGGGGAGGGAGCTACTGTCATAACCCGGATCTTTTGTTCGTAAATATTGATGGGTATCTGGGATGTTTATTTGTACCTCCCATGGGCAAGTCATTAAACAGGAAAGTCATTGAACCACTGAAGATCTTTGTGATATGAGAATATTACTTAACTTTTCTGAGCTTCAGTTTTTTCATGCTTAAAGTATAAATAGTAATAAAGTAGCATTTGCTGCACATAACTTTTGTAAAGGTTGATAGGTGATGAGACAAGTTAACTCATGTGGAGTTTATGACTATTATTTTTACTGTTAATACTGTTATTGCTATTAATACTCTTATTAATCTATATATTTTGAACTCAAGGCTGGGGGCCATGATGTGAGTAAAGAATCTAAGCATATGCAAAGCTTTTGAATAGTTTTATGAATGACCACATATCATGCTCTTAAAATGCAGATGGTATAACTCAACATTCTCTTTTATACTGCCACATTTTCTAATCAATTTACTTGTTTCTGTTGATTCTCAACATTTAAATGATCATATCTTGGCAGGAACTGTGTTTTCTGGAATAAATATCCATTCTTATAACAGAGATTCTAAAATGATATGTCCATGCAACAGTTATAAAAATGTAAACTAGAGAGTTGAAATATTAATTATCGACCAATTTATGAGACAGAAAACTTCTTGAAAATATTGCTTAATAGTACAGGGAAAAGCTGCATGGATGCAAATTAGAAATTAAGAAATCTTATTAAAATTGTAAATCTTTTCTCTGTGTTTTCTTTCTTTTTCTCTTTGTTTGGTTTTGTTCTTTTGAGACAAGGTCTCACTATGTAGTTGAGGCTGGCCTCGAACTCACTATTAGCCAGTTTGGCCTCAAACTCACAAAAATTCCCCTGTTTCAGCCTCCAGAGTGTTGGGATTACAGGTGTGCACTACCATGCCAACGTGTATTTTCTTATGTTTTTTGTTGCCTTTTCTCTTTTATTACTTCAAAGACACTTTTTTAAAGCTCACTTCATCTACAAATGAAAAGTAAAAAGAATACCAGGAGGAATATTTATTTTTATTTATTTATTTATTTACGTATTTATTGACACTAGGGATCAAACTCATGACCTTGCACTTGCCAGGCAGGTGCTTACACCACTGAGCTAAATCCCTGGCCAGGAAGAATATTTATTATCTCATCTATTTTAACAACTTTGTAGATAGCTTTCCAGGTCATTCTTTTGTGCATTAAAAAAAGACCAAACCATTCTTTAAACTTACCTGAAATAATATAATTTTGGCCAATGAACATTTAGGTTGTTTCCAACTAACCTATTTTTGGGTATCCAGGTTGTTTTCCTTTCTGTTGGACAGTAGATTATTTTGAACTCATTACTATCCTCTTCTCTTTTGCTTCTATAATAGATGACAGCAAAATTAGTGGCTTAACACAACATAAACTTATTTTTTACTGTTC
The DNA here is from genome assembly GCA_004365215.1 of Cuniculus paca. Taxonomy (NCBI): domain Eukaryota; kingdom Metazoa; phylum Chordata; class Mammalia; order Rodentia; family Cuniculidae; genus Cuniculus; species Cuniculus paca. The sequence goes on along the minus strand of RJWT010006802.1, from coordinate 5,548 downwards.
CGGAGATCAGAAGTCTGAAATCAGTTTCACTGGGCTGAAGTCAAGGTATCAGCAGAACTGTATTCCTTTAGGAGGCTCGGAGGGGAGAATCTATTTCTTCATAGCTTTGAGATGCTGCAGGCACCCCAGTCTTGCTTTCTTCACTGTATCTTCTTTTCTATTTCCCTTCTGTCCTGTCCCTCGTTTCACATGATTCCATCATTAGGTCCACCTGATTAATCCAGGAAAATCTTCTAATTTAAAAGTCCTTAGCTTAATTATACCTTCAATGTCCATCTGTTATAGAATACAGTAATAATTTCCAGGTACTGGAGATTAAGGCCTGAATATGTTAGGGGGCCATCACTCATCCTACAAATACTGTTACAAACACTTTGCGCAGACACAGTAGTTTAGGAAATTACTTGGAAGAAAGTAAGGAAAATATCTTTTGCAAATCCCAAAAATGCTATAAAGAGTGATAAAAAATGTTTACAGACACACAAACAGTTGTAAAAGTGCCCACATTTCTACTATTGTCTAAAACAGGGGCCAGTGGCACTCATTTCAACCAAGACATTTCAACTCATTTCAAGTCAAGGCTTCAAGTCTTAATGTTTTCCATTAAATACCTTGAAGTCCACTGTGGAAGTACGAAGAGAGTCAAGTAAGGAAGGCGGGCTGTGGCAGTTTGTGACTCAGAGGAAGAGAAAGAGAAGCTGGGGCCTGAAGGAGATGAAGTGAATTAGGGGACAGGCGATGAGGGAGGACGCTCCTGGCACAGGCGACTTGGTATAGTAGTATGTGAGTGAGCAAAGGCCTTAGCCAGGAGACATCGCCTAGGTTTTCAGCACTAAAGGTGGGTTGATGTGGCCTGTGGGATGTTTTGAGGTGGCAGTGGGAGGGGTGTTACAACAGGGAAAGCTGGTTATTTAACTAGGGGATGGGGTAAGATTAAGATGGACCTGATAAGACCTTCCATGGATGGATTTGATCTTTATGCCAGATGCGAATCTCTTGAAAATGACCTACATCTTCTTATACATGAGCTTGATATTGTTAATCGGCAGCGCTTCCAAAATCGATCTATGAATTTAACGCAATACCTGTCAAAATCCTAGCTGGCTAATTTTTTCAGAAATTGACAAGTTGATCTTAAAATTCACGGGGAAATGGAAAGGATACAGAATTATTAACACAATTTTGAAAGAGAGGACTTTACATTTCTTGATTTCTGTTTATGACAATACTACAGTAATAAAGGCAGCATAGGGATATATAAACCAATAAAATAGAACTGAGATAATAAATTCAATTAATTTTTGTCAGGGTTGTCACAGTAATTCAATGGGGAAATTGTTTTTTCAACAAATTATGCAGGGATATTAGAAATAAAGGACTTACTATTTATCTTATCTTCAAATTCAAAATTAGAAAAAAAGGACTGAATATCTTATCCTCAAAAAAGCTAGCTCAAAGATCATAAATCTTAATGTAAGAGTTAAAATTTGTGAATAACTAGGACATGATGTATAGCTTTCTTTGAGACATTTTATGTAGTCATTAGGGAAACAGAAATGAAAACCACAATGAGATATCACTTTATATGCACTAGAATAGTTATAATTAAAAACAGGCACTAACAGGAGGTAATAAGGGTGTAATGAAAGGAGATTTTACATTGGTAGTGGGAATGTAATTGGGCAACCACTTCAGGAAACAGCAGATAGTTTCTCAAAATGTTGAACATACAGTCATCATACAACATTGCAATTCTCCTTCTTGGTGTGTTCCCAAAGGAATTGAAAACTTATGTCTATACAGTGAATGATACAAGAATGTTCATAGAAACATTGCTCATGATACTCAGAGAGTAGAGATAATCCAAATGCCTATCAACTGATAAATGTGTAAATAAAATGTAGTGGATCCATACAATGAAATATTACTTGGCAATTGAAAGGAAAAAGAAAGAAAATACTGATGCATGTTTAAAAATGCAGAAACCTTGAAACTATTATAAGAGAATCCCATAAAGATGACCACATATTGTATGCACTGATTTATATAAATGCCCAAAATAGAGAGATATTCAGTGATAGAAAAGTAGTTTAGTGGTTGTCAAGGGCTGGGGCTGGTGGTGGGAGAAATGTGGAGTGATTGTTAGTGGGTTGGGTTTATTTTTGGGTGATGAAAAAGTTCTAAAATTATTCTGTGGTGATGGTTGTAACTCTTTTTTTAAATTTTGTTTTGAAGATAATAAAACCCAAGAAAACAAAACAAAACAGAGTAAATTGAATCAAAACAAAGCAGTGAAATTGGTACAGAACTTCAAAGTAGGATAATAGGAAAACAACAATGGCTACTATAGTGTATCTTGTTATCTTCACAGTAGTTTTCCATTCCATCAGATACAGCAAAAATCAAACCAAACAAAACAGAACACTGAATAAAGCAAAACAATTAATCAGAACAAAACATAATAGTGAGTGGATTTCAAAAACAAGATAGAAGGAAATTCCCCATAATTGCTGTATTGTATGTTATCCTCCCTATTGATGCTCAGACCACCAGCCCCAGGACTGCAGAGTCAAACAAACAATATAAACATTCAGTTGCTTTTTGTACCTCAGTCGCTAGCAACTCAGCCTGTCTTCCAAATCAGTTGGTTGCTTACGGGGGAGTGGGGGGTGGTTGGTGATTCTCAGTTTGTGCTCCAATAAGTCCATGGGAGGCACTATCTAACTTTTCTCTTCCTGGAAACCACATGACATGCGCAGCTTACCAGAAAGGCTGGCTAGTTGGCTTCTTGGTCAGCTCCTCACAGTCCTAGTACGGCTGATGCTCAGGAGGCGCTGTCTGACTTTTCTCTTCCTGGTCCGCACATGGTCTGGGCCCCACATGGCCTGTGCGGCTTACCAGAAGGGTTGGCTAGTTGGCTCATTTGGTCGATTCCTCCCAGTCCCAGTGTTGCCAATTCCTGGTCCCTGCATGGTCTGCCTTGTAACTCTTTTTTTTTTTCTTGGTACTGGGGATTGCCTTGTAACTCTTTAGTGTACTAAATCACATTAAATTCAGTGTTTTAAATAGATGTTTTAAGGGGTTTGAATCTTTATAAAGATATTAAAAATGAAGTATAAATGTATACTACAACATGAATAAACTTCAAGACAATACACTGTGGAGACAGCCAGGCATAAAAACTGCATGTTGTATGATTCTACTTAAATGAAATGTCCAGGGCAGGTAAATCTATAGGGACAGAAGTAGATTAAATGGTTGCCCAGGGCTTGGAGTGAGGGAGGAAGGGGAAATGAGATTTCCTTTTCAAGATGATGGAAATGTTCTGAAATTAGATTGGGGTGGTAGTTGCACAATTCTATGTACATACCAAAACAATATCAAGTTACACACCTTAAGTGTGCCTACTTTGTGGAATGTAAACTGTATCTCAGTAAAGATGTGAAAAATTTAAAAAATGATATTTGGGTTGATATCCATTTTCCTTTAGTGTGGGAAGGCACTAGAATTGGAGGCAGGCAGGGAGGCATGTTGAATTTTTCAGGTTAGATTTAAATCTAGCCATTTTTCCTTCTTTTACGTTCTATTAAAAATAGATGCTTATTCTCAACAAGGTCGGGATTGTAATTTCATTGCTTTTGTTGCAGCCACGACACACTGCAGCAATGCTGCACGTTTGGATTCTCTATGCCAGGAGTTTTCTGTTTTCTGAGGCAGGGGATTAGTCAAGTTGTCGATTTGTTTTCCTGAAAGTGCGTGTGACCGAAGAGGTAGCGATCTGTGGCTTTGTCAGTTCAGCAAAGCAGCTGTTTAACAGCGTTTAAGCCTGCAGTGTCTGAGTGTCTCTTCCCTTGGCTATAGTTGAAGGCTCTCTTCATTTAGACACACAGAAGGTCTCTTCTGTAATAAGTGGTTAGTGTTTCTGTGTTAACAAATCCAAACGCCTACTTCTTAAGCGCTCTGAGGCTTCTCGTCAATAATCTGAGTTTCATAATAACAATTCACTTAGGAAAACTGAATTATTTTTATTCTTCCTTCTCATAATCAAGGTATATGTAAACTAAACATATAAGATTATAAAATTCAAATTACAGGTAATGATGCTTTTTAACTGTTGGATACATCCATTGAAATAACTCATATGCATTTTCTAAGTAAACATAGAAATTTAAAGAGGTATAAATAAGTGCTCTGTTCACTTCTCTACTGTTCAGAATGATAGCTCTGCTCAGGAAACAAGATGAGAGTGGATGAGTATCTCCATTTCTTTGTTGGCATGGCATGGGCATTGCCTAGGATCCCACATGACTACATAGCTAGGGGGTACCAGAGAGAAGTGTAAAGGTCAATAGACATCTGATGAGCTGTGCCTCACGGCAGGACTGTAATGCAGGGCGAGTTCACGGCAGTGGCTGTGATGCCCGGGCTTGTCAGAAGCTTGCAGCTGTGTTTGGCCACATGGATTTGAGGCCTGAGTTTTTCTTAGAAACCATGTAACCACCTTTAAATACTCTTAGTCCTAGGTAATAAGATGGTTCTCAGGACCTTAACAGGCTCAAGTGTTTTCTTTTGCTTGAAAGCAAAGACAAGTCTGGAGAGACCATGTTACTGTTTCTGGGAGGGAGTCTTCAGGGCCTTTGCCAGGGCCCTTAGCCAACTACAGAGATCACACATGGCTGGGTGAGAGTGGGGAGATGTACAGCTTACCATCTTGGATCTATGTGGATCTATGTATGTATTTATTCACTTTTTAAAATTAAGTTTATTGGTACAGTGTAGATATTCATAATGATCATATTCATCATAGGGAATTCGTACCTGTACATGATATATCTTGATTCCTCTTTTTTGCCCCCCAATCGCCTATCCTCCTTTCAACCCCTCTTCCCCAACTTATTTACAAGGCTTTGTTTCCATTTTATTCTTCTTTTATCTTTTTTATTTTCCCTTCCTTTCCTCTTTCCACCTCCCTAGTTCCTCTTTCCTTTTGAATAATTCCTTACTATTTCACAATAACTATTATACATTTTGGTCCTTATTTACTCTTTCAGTTTTTCACACCAGGGAGACAGTGTGATATTTACATGTGTGTCCAATTTATTTCACTTAAGAGTATGGTCTCAAGGTGCATCCATTTACCTAGAAATGTCTCAAGTTTATCCTTCTTTATAGATAAGTAGTATTCCGTTGTGCAAAAAAGCACTTTTTTCCCCCTTTGTCTGAGTGATAATTGGCTAAGATATTTTTCCCACTCTATGGGTTGTTTTTTCATTCTGTTGGTGATTTCTTTTGATGTGCAAAAGCTTTTCTTTAAAAAAATTTTTTTTATTTTAAAGATAGTAAAACCCAACAAAACATAACAGAATAAATCCAATCAAAACACAGCAGTGAAATTGGTACAGAATATCAAAGCAGGGTAATGGGAAAACAACAATGGCTACTATAGTAGATCTTGTTATCTTCACAGTAGTTTTCCATTCCATTGGTTATAGCAAAATCAGACCAAAACAAAACAAAATAAAACCAATCAAAACAGAGTATTGAGTAA
>RJWT010006801.1:0-28556 GCA_004365215.1 Cuniculus paca | reverse complement strand
ACAAAGTTCTGGAAGCCAGATGTCCAAAAGCAAGGTGTCAGCCGGGCCCTGCTTCCTCCAGAGGCTCTAAGGAAGAGCCCTTCCTCGTCTCTTGCATTTCTGGCATCCAGGCCATATCCTCAGTTAATAGCAGCATCATTCCCATCTCCATCCTCTTGTGGGCATGAGGACATGAGACCGTGTGTCTCCACGTATCCTCTCTTCTTCTAATAAGGACAGAAGTCAACAGTCCTTGGACTTAGGCCCCATACCACATCCAAGATGAGTTCATTTCAAGATCCTTCACTATTACCAAGGAGCCCATTTCAGTCACATTCTGATGTTCAGTGCAGATGTGAATTTGGGATGAACACTGTTCACTATGAGTCTCCATTAAATATTTTTGAATGACTAAATGAATGAAGTGACCATTTAATATGTTCCTGGAACTGAATTCATTTAACTTAAGCCTCAGAACAATTCTCTTATATAGGTATGTGTTTTCTACTTTCTACTTTTAAATGAGAAGCTGAGGCTTAGGGATATAAGGATTATGACTTCGCACATCTGGCCAAGGCAGGGCCACTCCTGAGCTCTTTCTCTTCGTTTCAGGCTGCACAGAGTGCATCATACTTATCCTCTTCATAGCACAAAACAGTGCGGTCAGATTCTTAGGGCTGGATCTCACCACACATTAATAGCCTGGCCTTGCGTTAAAGATTCCGAGGAAAATGGCCTGCTCTTCTGAGAGCTGACTCTTCTGCATTGTATAGAGAATCCAGGCTTCCAGGTTGACAGCCAATGTTCAAGTAGGTTGAGAGGAGGTAAAGTATACCTGCAAGAACATAGCCAGACATGACCTTTAGTGCCCTAGGCCTCTGCTAGCAGTCAGCTCCACACCGGTCTCCTCCCAGTCCTCCTTAATAACTTCAAGAAGAGAGCACATGCAGGGAAATAAAGGGAAACTGCTGAAATTAAGACAGTTGAGTTTTAGTCAACTATATGAATAAGCTCTAGGCTAACAGGGACTTTCTATTTAGAAATATGAATCCCCAAGAAAACCATTACCATATGTATTTACATTTGTATGAAGTATGATGATGTGTAAAGTTTGTATTAAAATGCTTCTGGTAATTTAGTCATGGCTATACGGGAAGATACCTGATCTGAGTGACGTGGCAATAAGTTTACAAGATAGTACATTTCTGAAAAGTGTATCTGCAAGACTGATTTAAATTATCTACTGATGAGCTAAATCTGTCCTGTGGATCAATTAAAAGAATCACTATTTTAAATATACCACATTCTTAATTATACTGAATTAAATGTAATTACATATTCGCTGCATACATCATAGACTTAATTAGTGGAAACATTTTGAATCAAATATATTAGGTATATAGCACTTTAATTTGTGTAAAAAATGCTGTATGTCTGAGTCAGACAAAAAATATCGAAGTCAACGTGGTGGCACACACCTGTCATCAGCACTCTGGGAGGCTGAGCCAAGAGAATCAAAAGTTTGAGCCCAACCTTGGCAATTTAGTGACATAATGAAACTGTCTCAAAATAAAAAATAAAATAAAAGGCTCAGAATGTAACTCAGTGTGAAGGACTTGGGTTCAATCCCAAGTATTGGAAAGAAAAAGAAAAGGCTAGCAAACATTCATGGAGAGGTAGACTAAAGACAAAATTAATTGAAGTATTGCATCATGACTTACAAATTGTAAAATAATTATTAACTCTATGACAATATGTAAGACTTGAGTTAAGGAAGCAAGTTTATATCATGATTTTTGTAAAAAAAAATCAGTGGTTTTCAGAGTCATATAATCATTTTGGAACAGGCTGGACATTGAAAAGCTCATATTAAAAAAAAACAAACTCAAAACAGAATGCAAAATCTACTTAGACCTTGGAGCAGCCCCCAGTGATTGGAGGACAGTGTTTACTCATTTGGTAACCTGCACCTCGCAAGCAATGACTAGCCTTTGGTGACTCCAAAGGGGAAACATTGGGAATCCACCCATAAGTTGGAAGAGAACTTTGAAATCAGTTTGCTCAGCACCTCTCTTTACAGATAAGGAATGTGTGACCTACTTTGGTGGCAGACTCTGGGGCCTAATTGCTAGGTTTATTTGTGACCCTGTACCATAGCCATGTGGTCCACTCAGTGCCTTGTTTTAGGTTTGTTGTTATGAATTAATAGTTGTAAAGTGCTTAGAACTGTGTCTGACACATCGTAAACCCTAGGAACAAATCAGTTTGTTAAATTAGTAATATAAAACTGAGACCCAGAGAAATCAAGTGACCTGTCTAAGGTCATGCAGCTCATCACACCCTTGCTGGGGTAGAGCCAGTCCTGTTCCAGAGGCTTGATCATTCCTTTCCATCAGGTCCCTTTGCCATTCCCAGAATGTGAGTTTGCCTCAGAGGTAGAATAAAAGCCTGTTAATGAGAAGTACGATGCAGGGTGAGGGAGGTAGGACATGAAATAAGCAGCTAGGATTCAAGCTTTAATATTTACTGACTAACCACTCTGAACCTCATCTCTAGAATTACCATGATCCTAACAGTCCCAAATCATAGACTTGTCAAGAGAATCAAATGTGATTGTGTACTTTGAAAACCATAGTCTACTATGCAAAGGTTATTCAACATTATTTTGAGCTAAGAAGAGCCTTGAGAGTGTTTCACAACTGCTTAGATTGCCAAGAAGCTGAGGTGGGAAAAGGTTTTGATTTTTTATTTTAATACAGGGTCTCACTAAATTGCCTAAACTGGGCCCATACTTTCAATCCTCTGCCTCTTAAAATAAAGAACGGGCATGAGGTGACAGTGGTTTTATTGTTTTTCTTTCTTAGCAGTGCTCGAGGTTGAACTCAGAGCCTTAGGTATACTAGACAAGCATTCTACCACTGAGCTCCAGCCCCAGTCACTGGTAGAAGATGATCTTAAAGGCCTTTCTATCTTTTTAGTTGTACAGTCTTAGAACATTGCCCAGAATGGTAAATAGTAACAAACATTGATGACCTTGAGAATCAGAGAGCACTGATGTCTGTTCCAGTGTGAACTGGGCCCTTGACTACCCTGTGATAAAAACCTCACAGGGTTCCTGTGAGTCATGAATGTGAAAATGCCCAGCTCAGTACCTGACACGTTGTGGGTGCAGGGTAAAAACAGACTTCCTTCCTCCCTCCCTACCTCCAGTTCTCCCTCCTTTCCATGCTCCATTCATTCCTTCCTTGGTTCTTCCTCCCTTTGTTACAGTAGGGAGAGAGTCATTCAGGCTCCCTCCTGCTGCCGGTGTGAAACCTTCTCCGTAGACTTGCAGAGCAGCTACTATCTTTCAGAACCGCCTTCTGCTAGTTCTGCTCAGTTACAGTCTGAGGCACAGTGACTCTGAAGGAAGCACAAGTTAACAGAGAGCCTCCTGGCAACAAGTAATTGGTTCTTGCGGCTGGGCCATAGGAATGGTGGTAAAGGCTAAAACTAAGCCATCCCATTTTTCCTGCACAAACGAGCAGCAGATACTTCTTCGTGCCTTTCTGAGACACAAAAGATCAGACTTTCATTTGCATACTGCTTTACTTTTGCAGGACTCCCTACTGAAGTTCTACTCTTAACACTCAAAAACAACATGCAACAGTGAAAGCCAGTTCCTGCCCCTTGACCCTGTCCCTGAGTTGATCAGAATTTTCAGCAGAAAAAGACAAGGAGAAACCCCTTTCCTGTAGCAAATGCTGGAATGTTCCTATTTCCTGGAAGCCAGTGTTCCTACACTACCCTCCTGCAGATATCTGCTCTGGGATCCCCTGGCTTATGAAATTTGAATGGCATTTGAACCTGAGGTGTTGTTTTTTAGTTCCAAATTGCACAACTTTTCAAGATGAAGGTCCTATTCCAACATTGTCTAATGTAGCTCTTCTTAGAAATTTGGAGGGAGGAGAGCAAAAGAGACATACCTCAACCCAACTAGTCCTTGAAGAGGTACTATTTAGGGACCTCTCTATTTCCTGAAGGAAAAGCTGTAAAGTGTTCAGTGTAAATATTACACTAACTCAAATGCAGAGCCCTATGTGTATGCCTTCCATGTGTGGAAGCAGGTGCACAGAGGCTATTGTGTCGCTTTCTCTCCGTTTAAAGAAGTCCAGGGTTCCTGCAGGTTGGCAGACACAGAGGAGCACTTAGAGGCACTCTCCCTCCATTCCCCTGCTTGCCGCATTCAGCAGGGAAGACCACACAGCAAGATGGAGAGGCTGTGGGCTTCTGGTGGTTTTGCAGATGCATTAGCTTTTCAGCAAGTGTTATTAGGTGCCTACTGTATACAAGGCCTGCTGCAGGGCACTGAATATAGAAGAGGGTAACACAGCTTCTGCCCCTTGTTGATAAGAGGCTGCCAGTGGTTTTTGATGAAAGATCACTCCACACACAGCAAATTGTTTTCATATCCCAAGGAATCCATCGTCTTTCAGGCAGCACTGTATTGTACCCCAGGGCAAGTCTGAGGCTTCAGAGTTCCCAGGATAATACCTAGACGAGGAGAAAAAGAGTAAGCACTAGCAAGAGAAAGAATAAAACAGCCACTGAACCCTGGCCCTGAAGAGTAGCCACCTCTAATACAGCACGTCAGGTGGTGTCTTGGTTACTTTTCTCTCGTTGCTGGGACAAAACCCATGACATCCAAAGTGAAGCAAGCAAAGGTTTATTTAGCTTACAGTTTCTGGAGATTTCAGTCCATAATCAGCTGGCTCCAAGGCAGGGTGGCATGGCACTGGGGCAACACTTCAAGGCAGCAGCCAGAGCAAAAGGGGGAAAGCAAGCCTGCTCTCCTCCCTTATAATGTACACAGGGAACCACTGCTTCAGGGTGCGTGTAACACCCCCCCTTCAGGACGAGTCTAACACTCATAAAATGTCCTTGCCTTCCTTTGCACAGGATGAGGATATTCACAAAGTAAGAACCCTGGCTCCCTGCTGAGTCTCTCAGTTAAACTCCTAAACTGCTCAAATTGACACAATGTATCAACCATAGCAGGTTGCTTCAGATTTAAAATTAGTCTTTGATCCTTTAAGTAAGCTTCCCTTGACTCTGGCTGTCTCTGCAAAATGGATGATTGATCACCAGTAGAAACTTAATTATCAATTAATCAATTACTATTGAATTTCAGGTACATCCCAGTTTTCTGCTACTAAGAGTAATCTATAGAAGAAAAACTTCTAATTAGTGAAATAGCATTCGTTAGTACATCAAAATAAATATCCAGAACTAACATTTTATTAATTTTCCTGATTATTTTATTTTACTAATTACAAGAGTCAGTGGGTTTATCATTTCTGAGACTCTCAGTTTGCTAATCTATTGCCATTTAAATGAAGAAATAGTCATTGATATATAGAATTAGAGCATTCTAGGTGACTTTCAATCATAAAAGTCAACTTGTAAGAACTTTGCATTCCATGTGATAGACAGTTGACCTTAAGGATTAAGGTCACTATACAGAAGAATAAACATCTTTATTTGTAAAATTAAAAAGTAACTTGGTTTGATACCTACTATGACAGTCTTCTGATCCTATTATAATAGGATAAAAATAGACAATTGCTAACTTCTGTTCTTTCCTGAACTTGTAGCTACATAAATTTGTAAGAATGAACTTTTGTTTGCCTTTTCTTCCAAGATAGACTTGATTTTCCTTAATACATCTTCCTGCCCGCATCATCTGCCCCAGCTTACCAATTCCTAGTTTCTCATTGGGAGAGTCAGGAGCTAAACACTTTATTTGCTCCCCACAAATGCTTTACCCACTCCTGAACCCCAAAATGACTTAAATACTTTTGGTTCATATCTCCACATTTACTGTTCATCTACCTACAGTTGATTCACTTATTTGCTCATTTATTAGTTGTCTTCTATGTCTAATATTTAGTTTACAGTTGGCATTACAGTGATGAAAGAGCAGTTTCCCTGACCGCCCAGATCCAAGCAGGAGAAGTCATATTTTATAACTGATGAGAAAATGTGAAGTTGCAATAATGACTCAGTTGTAACTATTCTGTGTTATCTCTGATGCATAGGTAAAAGGTACCATGAAAATCTAGGCTAGAAGTGTTTGGCATCAGGGCAGGCCTGAGGAAACGGTGATAAGCTAAGGTCTGAAGGAGATGTAGGAGTTAACAAGGTGAGTAGAAGTGGAAGGAGACTTCCAGACAGAGGAAACAGCATACGCCACAGCTCTTCATGGCTAGGGGCACCTGACATATTTGAAGAGCTGAAAGAAGTTCTGCTCACTGGCAGACAGAGACTTGAAGAAGTTAAGGTAGAGGCCAGATGATGTGAAGTCCAACAGGCTAGGTTAACAATGTTTTATAAAAACCAGTTCATTTAATCTTTGCAGTAATGCTGTAAGATAGGTACCATTTTGATATACTCTATTTTATAGATGAGGGAAATGAAACAGAGCTCATGTGAATTTCTGAACACAGGAAGACTGTAGGATTTACAGAAAGCAAATTAGCATTGGAAACCAGGTTTTGATATAGGCAACTTGCATGTATTCTCCGCTGCCTCCTCATGAATTATCTGTTAGCCACCACTTCCCACCGCTTTTGTGCACAGAAATGTGCAAGGGCGCACATTTTAAAATATGACTCCAGCATTTGTTATTTCAGCTGAAATGCATCTCATAGACCTTGCCTGCTAAAAGCATTACTTTTATGTCAAGGGCTGAGATAGTTAAGGTTTGTTTTTCTTTTAATATCACCTGCTAAGTTCCATCTTTATGTGCACACATACTGAACAGCAACAGTATTTCCATAAAGTAAAAGCTATTGCATGATAATGTTCGCCTCTGGTTTTTTTAATCTATGCCTATACAACAGTGCCTAGAAAAAGAGGGTCATTTCTATCACCAGAACTATTTAGTCCTATTTGGGGCTATCTTACTGTACAGTCAGTTGTCCTGGCCATTCTCTGCCAAACCCTAAAAAGATACACTGAAAAGTTTCTTACCAGCTTGCTCACATCTGAACTCACATTAACTCGATGGTCATGTTTTATTCCAGACCCTGCTGAGAAATTCATCAGGCTGTGAAGTACGCAGTGATGAGTATCGAACAGAGTTTACCACTGCTTTGCAGCGTGTTGACTTATTTTCGGGCCAGTTCAAACAAGTGCTCTTAACATCTATATCAACCTTCGTAAAAGGAGACCTCACCATTGCTAATCTTGGGACGTCAGAGGGTCGTTTCATGCAGGTAATTGCTTTCTACCTGGTATTATGCAATTAGTTTGGTTTTGTTTTTGCAGGAAAATGTTTGCTGTAAACATTGCAATGTGTAAATGACAGTAGAAGCTACAGACATGGACTAAAAGCCAAACAGTGAAGGCTGTCCCACTTTTTATTAAGTGTATGGTCTATTTTTGTTCAGTTTTTGAAGTGGTTGTTTAATTTTCTGTTTTGGAATGGTTTGGGTTTTTTTTTTCCATTCATAACTTTTATCACATGATTGGAAAGTAAAAATGAAACAATTAAAGCACTTCCAGGCGATGTTTTCCTATTCCAAGGGAAGCTACGGATCAAAGGAAAGCTATTGTGTGAACTATGTGTCTCCATGAGAAGAAACATTCACATCATTGAGAAGTATTGGCAGGAGTTAGGAAGGGACATTACAGTCAGAGTTCCATTGTAACTCAGGCTCTTCCGCAAAATGATGGGATCAGACACAAAGAAGTCCAGCTACTTAAGAAGGGAGAGGAGTATTAAGAAGTGCTTTAATGGCTAGCAACAGCATTTCCATAAAATGAATGTTCATATTTTAAACTTGACTGAAGTTACCATGTTTCCTAGCTACAAGAATCATAGCACTTTGCAGAAATGAACATGCTCTAGTTTTACTGCTTTAATATTTATTACTGCTTTCAACATGATTCATTAGTAGATTCTTGAGCACTGCGGAATGACAGCGACGTTCATGGATATGTTAAATGTCTGTGAACACTAGAAATTTCTTACAAAGGGAGATGTTTATTTCATAGTTGTCTGATACAATTAGCATCCTGATCCGACAACAACTTCTAGTAAACCAATTGAGGATGGTGATGTTTTCCTATGATTTGCATCTCTTCATGTACTATATCTGTCTTCCTTTATGAAGTATATTTTTAAAATTGCCACTATCTTTATCATAGTCTGGACTTTGGTCATTGCCATATTTTAAGAACAGTAAAATATGTCTGTTTGTCTTGTACTAGTGGGCATGGTGGAAATTTTTAGTCATAAAACCTTCTTAGCTCAGAACTAACAATACAGACCCTATGGTCTAAATGTTCCCATACTGATATCTGCTGCTTCTGTTGCCTCACAGCCAACCATGCTGTTTCTCCCCCTCCTTTCTTTCTCCAATCCATTCTGTTTATTTACCCACCCCGCTCAGCCCAAGCACTTATTAATATCTTTAACGTCTCAAAATCTGAAGGAGAGTAGCCCAGTTCTCCCACAGAGACATGCACTTTAATGTATTTGAGTATGGTTGCATCTTTTCTCCTTGTAGTATTAATTTGTGTTTATATGTTTTTAATGTACGTTGATGGTATTCTATAAAATTGCAAAGGCACATAAGAGAAATTTGTGTCTATTGAATGCCTAATATATTCATGATATTGGCTTGCTTCTCTTTATCTTCATTTCTGCTTTTCTTTTTTTTCTAAATTGTCCATTATCTTGCCAATTCAGGTTCAAATTAGTAAGCTTCTATGGCCAGTTTAGGTCTGACAGGTTTTTTTCAACATCAAAGATTTCCTGGTCTATTTCCAGATGTTAAAGTTCTAATAAAATCCCATTTTTAAATAGGTTGCTTTAATAACAAAGAGTCCTCACTATCCAAGGGATACAGAATGTATCAGTCTCATTATAATAGAAATGCTATAGCAGATATTTTATTCTTACCTCCCAGCATATGTACAAATGAAGCTATCTTATACCATTAACAGTGCATCCAAAACAAAAGTTGAAAATAGATACTTGTTTCATGAAAGTACTATCAGTGTTCCTGATTTTTTAAAACAAGGTGACTTTCAAGTCATCGAATATGAATTGAGAGCCTACTAAATTTGCTTTACCCGGCAGATGAGTGACACAGAGGAAACAGTGGCATAGAACTTGCCTTTAAGGAGCTATAATTTTAGTAACAGAGGAAAAAAAAGACATTTAACAATAGTGCATACAGACAAAGGGCTCTAGGGACCCACAGATTGATTTCTCTGACACTTGCCTAAAGAATTCCACTAAATTTCATATAAATAAACCCATAGCATTTGAAGAATCAGATAGCCAACATCACTGAAATCCAGTTTGTTTACAGCAAACAATGCTTGGTGGAGGGGCTGGACGTGGAGCAAAGATTAGAGACCATCCAGCTAGGTCTGTCCCAGCAGTGACTTCCTACCAAGTTCTGTAAATGTTTTGACTGGGCTAAAATGCTAACTCTGTAGCCAGCCTGTTTCTACAATTCTCATTTTAATAAATACTATGGAGTTTCTGTTACAAAATAGAATGGACATATTTTTTTCTCCAAAGACAGCTGCCACACATGAAAAGAAACAGAAAAATGATTTTACTTCCTTCCTACCCAAGAAGCCTGGTGGCAGAGTTGCTTTGCACATTTTTTTCTAGCAAGAGTTTGCAGCTGTTTCTGCCCTTCCTATTGTGCTTGTGTTCAGCTCCGGCTGGGAACACCAGCTTCATCCCCAGCTGTTGGGTGCAAAGTGAATCAGGTATTTCACAGTGGTTATTTGATTAGAAAGAATTTATATTGTTGAGTTAACAATAGTACGTGTATGGCAGTGAAGACGGTTTTTACATGTCTCAAACATTTAGACATGTTTAACTTATACAGGTGCAGCCATGTCTAAATATATTGATGGGCGCAAATATTTGAGTCTCTATATCTGTAGAGCTGTATCAATATAAATTTCAGAAACAGTTTTTATTCGTATGATCACTCTCTTGGGGCGCTTTGAAATAAAATAATATGATAAATGAAATGATGTTTGAGGTAGTGTAAATAAAAAGTGAAATGCCTTCTTACAAACTGGGGAGAAAAAGTGTAGAAAAGAGCAAGGCAGGAACCTTGGCACAGTATGCATGGCTACGTGGGAGAGGGAAGGATTCTCATGAAGATCATAGGACTAATCACAGGGACTGCCCACGTCTCCCTTCTGAGCTCCTCGTCTAATCTATATCCAAAACAATGCTTGCTTGATTTTTTTTTTACAGCACTTGTATAAGGCCTTTAATCTTTAAATGCAAAGCATCACTATTAAAATATTTGTGCATGACTGTCAGGCCAGGCAGACTGAGTGAATCAAGGATGAGTTGGAGTGGAGAGGCCCTTTCAAGAATTTTTTCCAGTGCAGCTCCACAAGCATTCACTAGGCAACTGCACTATGCCTACTAACGGTGACCCCTGCCTAGGTCCTGTCACAACTACCATCAGGCTCTTTGGTACCATCCTGGCTCTTCCTCCATCCCCCTTTGCCCTTCTCCCCAATTTTGTTACCCCTGTTGCTGTTACCACTCATTAACCCCTTTTCTCCCTGGTCATAACTGGACTGGTTTGTCTTAAATAAGAAATTTAAAGAGGCAAGGATTACCTAAAAAGATGTCCTTTGCTCATGCTCCTTATTTATGACCATTACTTAAAGGGTTATGCCAGTAATTGGTGAATTTGAGAATAATTACTCACATCCAGGAGAAGAATCAATTCATCTGTTGACCCGACTTCAGATTCCTTCAGTTGTCGGTGCTTTCACTGGAAGCCAGTGAAATATGCCCCATTTGGAGATGTATTTTAGAATTTGTAGACACAGATCATCAAGTCATCAATGTCGTGAGCATTATGCAGTGACAGAAGCAAATGAAACTTAAACTCAAATGCTATCTCCTCTTTAGGGATTATTAATTTACCCACATCTTTTATAAAATGCTCAGATAAAAATATCTTCTGCCTTTTAAAAAATGTTATATACCTTAGGTGACTTATTTATTTCCTGAAAGAATATTAGTGTTAGTCTATTTCTTTAGAGAAAAATATGCCCATAAAATTTGCTAGCCAGTTGTGGTGGCTCATAACTGAGATCCCAGCACTTGGAAGACTGAAAGTTTGAGTGCAACATGGGCAACTCAGCAATTTAGCAAGACCCTATCTCAAAATTTAAAAATTTCTAAAAGTGTGAATGCCTTAGGTTAAGTACTGCAAAATAAAAATTTTAAAAATCTAGTACATAAATAATCATTTTAGGGTTATGTCCATAACTAAAAATTAAGCCCAGTTATTTAGTCTCCTGAAATGAATTAATGCATGCTATTGAAGGACATTTATTTTATATAGTCTCATATACATAGAAATTTGAGACATCATAAATATTTGAAACCATGGGAAAATGCAAAGCTTTTGTTTGTTTTGGTTTGGGGGAGCAGGGAGTAACTGGAATTTCTTGCATGGATTCTTTTTGGAAAGAACAGAGAAACATTGTAAGACACGAGGTATGTATGCCCATAGTTTTGGAACTTTTATCACTTTTAAATTTCAGAAATGTATATTCTATGTGTGGAGTAGTTAATCCTCCAAACAATAGATTTGGCATGCTGATTTGAAAGTAGTGGTTGTTTTAAAATTTTTACACATTGACTAGCTTGCTTAGTTTTTAGACGTTTGAATTTTTTATAAGGTCTTAATCTGGTATTCATTCGTTTTGACTCATTTCAAAAACTGGAACATCTACACATCAGTTTGAGGAAAATCCCTTTGCTTTTTGGATATACCTGGCCTTCACCGTGGCAATCTGGCATAGAAGCATTCGTTCCCAAAAAGAGTGAAGGAAAGAACAAAGTAAAGCTTCATTTAGTTCAACTTTGGCCACCTAGCAATTTATCTTACTACCTTTTAGTTCTGAGCTAACAACACCAATCATAAAAGTAAATGTTTACCTCGACTGAAACAAGTTAGTCTTCTCATTCTGATTTTTTCTACATATACACCAGTTTCTATCACATACTGAAGAAGATAGTAGGCCTCAGGCAGGCAGGCGAGAAGCCTGAGATATAGGAAACCATACCCTGCAAAGGCACATTAAATTGTTGGAGGCTATCTAAATTCTGAAACGTTTGAAAACCCCATGCCTTCATCAAAGATTAACTGAGCTTCTAATTTCGATATGTTCGTTTCTCAAAGTTATGCCTTGCAGACCTAATATATCCCAGAGTCTGGTGTAGCCTGGAAGCAGACACACTCCCTGAACCTGTAACATTACATCCAGGCATGACCTGGACTATTTTTTAATAATGTCATCATCTTCATTCACATTTTTTTCTTTTTGTGTCTCAGATTCTAATAATTTATTCATCCTTCTTGAAGAACACAATTTTCCTTATTTCTTAACAGAAATCTGTTTTTCTTAACTTTCAAATGAGAAATCACTCTACATGGAATCAAAGCTCCACTTCAGTTTTCATTTGTGTTAAATAGAACTGTATGTTTCCTGTTCTTGTAAAAGGAATATTCGCTGTGCTCTTTCATGCAGGCATCTTGGTTACATTTTAATCTACATTTCTATGAGACTGGACCCTCTACCACAAGGTCCACTGAGTTACTCTGTCCCAGGAGAACCATGTGAAGGCCTGAGCACTGTTCTCTAAAAGTCGCCTGAAAGGGTCGCACATGCCACTCACATCTGGAGAGCTGAATCCCAGATCAGTGTCTTGTTCTGGAAATACAATGCTGCAGGAATTCTAGTAGTTACCCAGGTCTCTCCAAAAATACTTAAGAATCTAAAATGTTCTGAGTCCGCAGCAATTCTGATTAAAATTCTGTGTAGCTTTCCTCTGATAATCTCCTGGGCCTTTCCTTCTCCTTCAGGAGGGCCACTGTCATCCACACTGTTCTTCACATCCATGCTGCCGTCTCCATCTCCTGCTTTCTGTTCCACGCCCTTGTGTGGGGCTGCGCCTTCAACCTTTCACCACTTCTGCCAAGTGGAAGCACCCGGAGAGTGTGCTTCTTCTCACACTGCAGTTCCTAGTGAGAGTCCGCTTCTGTTCCTTTCACTTCTCCTCCAACTCCAACCTCTCTCGAACCCTGTTTTACAGAGGTCCAGTGTGGCCATGAGGGCAGGTTCTTCAGAACACTGACTGAGGTACTGAGCAGGGTGTGCCCAAAGTCCTCAGTCTCAGGCAGGAGACTGTGAACTTCAAAAGTAAACCTTCCTATTACTTAATTTAAGAAAACATTTGGCAGAGAAATATAAATCAAAACCACAGTGAAGTACCACTTCGCACCCACTAGGAGGCTAGAATCAAAATAGAGAATTGCAAGTGTTGGTGAAGATAGAGAATTGGAACCTTCAGACACTGCTGGGAAAACAGTAGAATAGTGCAGTCTCTGGGGGAACTAGTTTGGCAATGCCATAAAAGTCAAATATAGAGTTAAGGCTCAGCAGCTCTACTCCTAGATGTGTGTGTCTAAGAGAAATGAAAATATATGTTCGCATAAAAAGTCATACATGAATGTTCCTAACCGCATATTTTACAACCAAAAAGTAGAAATAAGCCAGGTGTCTGCCAACTGATGAATAGACAACTCAAATGTGGTATATCCATAGAATTGAGTATTATTTGGCAATAAAATGGAGCATGGACTATTATGCTAAGTGGAAGATGCCAGATGCAGAAGACCACATAGTGTAGGATTCCATTTATGTGAAATATCTAGAACCAAAAAATCGTGGCGAAAAGTATTTCTAAGTTGTTTGCAGTGATGCTTGCCCAAATCTGTGACTGTACAAAAAACACTAAATTGTCCACCACATACAAAACAAGTGTTAAGTTGTGTTCACCATTCTTAAGAAAATTCTGAAGCATTTTAATTCTCTGTATGATAAGATATATATACACACAAAATTATTTTGTTCAGGTTTATGAACACAGGGGCCTTGCCACAACAGTTTTATTTATCCATACTTATATTTCGACCCTCTCACAGATAACTTACCACAGCAATCAAGACATTTCCAATTCCTCCCCTTCCCCTAAAAATGTAATAGCCCTGTGTTTTCAAGAGCATTACAGAAAAATATCCTGCAATCTGAATGCTCACGATTAGTCGTGGACACAGTAGAAACTTTTAAAAAGAGAATTGCCAGTCTTCAATTTCATACTAATTGTTCTAAGATTGCCAAGTGAGTTATCATAAGAATTAAATTTATATGCCACATTCTTGTCTGTCCCTAAAAATAACTCCATGACAACAAGTAACTTGTAATTCTCACAAACTTCGCTTCACAGTATTTTGAGAGCCGAGGTGGTTACTCAATTATTTAGAATTCTGACAATAAGAGCAAGTGAGCAATCAACAATAGAAGAGCATTCTTGGCATTTTGCAGGAATAGTGCCCCTGAAGAGAAAGGGTTAATGATCAAGTAAAAAGGTATTTGCATCTGTGGAACAACCTCTGCTCCACATTTCTGAGGTTCATCCCAGTTTTCCGCAGGGCCTTCCCACCTTCTCTTGTTCAGCCCATTTTCCACCCTGACCAATGTTTATCCTAGGTCCTGATTAAGAGTAGAGCTCTGCTAGCTGAGCTGGTAGCATTTCCTCTGTGCCATGGAAAGCTATTTAAATGTGAAGGCTTTCCTCTTAAGCACACGACTTGTGTGGACAGGATTACAAACTGGTAAGTATTGTGAAATATTGTGAAAGCTCTCATACGGCCTTGATTCACCAGGGCTCTTGGGAACCTGAATGGAAGGGGGGGTTTTTGTTTGTTTTTTGTTTTCTGTTTTTAAATTGGTGTTTACTCTGGTGCTCCAAGAGTCTAGCAGTTGAGTGTTTAATAAGAGGTCAAGCACACAGATTCTGGCATTAGATAAAGCTCCTTGGAAACCTGACTCCTACTTTCTCGCTAAATTTCTCTCTTTTATTTCCCTTAATGCAAATAAAAGTGCGTAATTTACGGGATGATTGTGAGAGTCAATGAAATCTATGTTGAAAGCACTTAGCACAGGGCCTGACTCCATCACCTATTATGAAAGTACCATGTGTACAGTGCTCTTCAGACCAAGTCTTGATGGGGAAAAACAAATCAGTCAATCCAAGTACAAAGGTGCAAAGAGCTCTTTATGGAAAAAAAGAAAATGGTTAATCCTTCCTGGAAAATGAGTATCTGGATGGGCTTCAGGTATTTGATATAGCCAAATATGATGACCCACTAATTAAGAAGAGATTGCTTATTACAGATATGGAAAATGATTTTGAAGAAAGCAAGAGGATAGGGCCAAGAATGTTAAATATTGTATTACTGTATTGCTCAACAATTCCACTTCTAACATAGGATAGGAGAATAGCTAAAAAATAAAAAAAACTATAGCACAT
This sequence comes from Cuniculus paca, assembly GCA_004365215.1. Taxonomy (NCBI): domain Eukaryota; kingdom Metazoa; phylum Chordata; class Mammalia; order Rodentia; family Cuniculidae; genus Cuniculus; species Cuniculus paca. The sequence goes on along the minus strand of RJWT010006801.1, from coordinate 13,150 downwards.
CATTTCAAAGCACTCTTCGAGGTGATTGGTACATAGCAGTTTTGTATAATATGGAAAAAAACCAGGGAGGTAAACACAAAATACAGATTTCTGCAGGAAGTTTCATAGTGATGAATGGTCTTCGATGAAGTGAGAAGCACAGAATGAAAAGGAGGATAAAGTCAGGGCATTAGGACAAGCTGGCACTGCTTTTGTCATTTATGACTTGTACGTGAGAGAAAGAAATTGTTTTTACCTTTCCAGTCTGAAGTAATTGGCAGTGGTCAAGTAAATATGGATCAGAGAAATAAAAAGTGGGAAAAAAATGAGAGGTAGTGATCACCAGTTTGCAAATTCAGATAACTAAAATCCAGATAATTTGGGGAAAAAGGTTTGGTAAGTCTAACATCTGACAGTCTGTTTGTAACCAGCACCCAAAGAAAGGTGAGACTGGTCATTGAACTCTTTAATCCTTTGCCAGCAAAGGGCACAAATATCTACGAGAACTTAAATTCAGGAAATAACAGTAGTTTTTATCTTGACCAAGTGACCTTTGAGCTATCTATTTCTGAGCAAATATAGCCACCCTGCTTAATGGAGATGTTTTGTCAGTGCTGAGTGTTTGGGATAGAGCAAATGTTAGAACAAAACTGTCTGATATTTAACTTTCATGGCTCTATGTCACCTTTGGTTAGATTTTCTGTCAACAGGCCACTCTCTGGGAATGTACCAGGTACTTTGGAAATCTTCCTGAATTGTTTCCAGCTACTTGGCTCCTTCATTGTGCTGAAGAACAAAAAGACTGTTGCTATTCCCCAGAACATTTCTATGTTGTATGTATTTGTTAGAGTACAAAGCAATTAATTACTCTTCTGATTTTTATTCCAACTTTATGATTAAGAAAGCTTTAGGAGAGTGTTTTTTGTTTTTTGTTTTTTTCCTCACAGTTGCCTGTATTTGCCCCATAAGTTCACACTCATGGCAAGCAAATGGACTTTCAGTGCAATGTGAAAGCTTATTAGAGATGAGATGTCAAGCAGATTCGCAGAGCAGATTTCAGGCACAGAGCTGCACCCAACCTCCTACCCCCTCGTGTATATGCAAACTGCTGGCCCACTCAACAGTCACAGTTGTTCTGAGAACTCCTAAGCCCTCCTCAAATCTGTGTTCATCTAAGATAATCACCCTCATCGTATCTCAGTTGTTGATCACAGTCTCTGAATTTTGTTATCATTGGGTTCTAAGAACAAAGCAGGTGGAAATTATATAGATGGGAAACATCCCAAATTAGAAATTCCTGAAAGCAAGAATAACACCAGTCATCAAACCTCATTTCCCAGGCATTGTTAAAACCATCAGGCTTTGTTTTAAAACTGGGACAAGAAGTAGAACTTTATTTATAAGGCAAGTAAAAACATATCATAACACAGCAGTAAATAAAAAATACTATACAACTAAGGGCCTACTTTGACCTCAAAAGATCTATAAATATGGTTTAAGAGTAAGGAAGTTGGAACTAGCGCCAGGTTTCCAGATTCCCAATCTACCACTCTTACTATTAAGTCAAGGGAAACTGCCCCACAGGGAGGATCCAAGAGGATAGATAATAATCCAGAATCCTTGTAGCACATATATGGTTGTCTCTTTCTGGGGAGAATTTTGGCTCCTCCAGTTCCCTGTACAATTGTGAGGATTTGTCTGGATGTGCTGGCTGATTGATTGGAAGATCTCTTTCCCTAGAAACCATTAAAAGATCATAACAAAAGTCTGTCTTGGGGATTCAGATAAATTGGCTTCAAGGAAGGAGATTAGAAGATGTTGTGTTGATTTACAACTAGACAAACCTTTAGGACTTTGGTTCAAACAAGAGCCAACTCTTCTAATCTGTTATTTCCATTATCATCCACATCCTCTGCTTACATTTAAACAGAGCTGTTGGAATGGGGTGTTTCCTTTTTTATTTCTCAGGTTGTGGTTTCTCGAACAGTATCATCCACCCCTCATGTGAATTTTCACCTGGATTCCCACCCTGTATCTCCAGAAGTGATTGTGGAGCACCCATTAAACCAAAATGGCTACACTCTGGTTATCACTGGGAAGAAGGTAAGCCTTGTTCTGACAGGGAGTTTCCATAGTTATGGTTCTTCCTGAACGGATAGTTGCAGTCAGTATCATTTGAGTTATATATCTATAGCTATAGTTATAGCTATAGATATATAGATATAGATATAGATATATATCTTCTCTCATCTTACATTCGTATCTCCTCCATTAAGTTTTTTCTGAGTATTCCAGGGATGTTCCAAACTAAAGTTAACTTTTTATTCATGCATGATTAGGCTTAAGAGAGGTTTTCTTCATAATGTACACTTTTACTTTAGTCCTACATTTCTCAATGAGAAAAGCAAACATGGAGAATGAGAATTAGCATCCTATGGTAGAACTCCAGTTCAAGCAGATAAACACTGGAAATGTGTGTTGGAATCTGACTCCAGCCAGTAATCCCTTTTCTCTGAGAGAAAGATGTGCATTTTGGTATTAGACTTCACTTAAAATTTTCCAGGAATTCGAATGTGTCTTCCTGCAGCCTAGATTGTACTCTCTACTTCAAAATCATCTTGGTAGGCTGAGTGTCTCTACTCTATATAACCTCTACCTTTGCATGACAGTGCTTGTGAATTCCTGGGCAGTAATGTCAACTTTTATCACATAGAAGCCAACAATAGAGGGAAGGAAGAAATTTGATTTTTTAAAATTTTAATCACTTAACCATTGTTATGTGATTTGCACATAGGTGCTCTCTCTAGTAGACACCCTAAGTTGATATGTATACATAATTTTTGTGTATTCACAACATTTACTCAAACAAACCAACCAAAGACCCTTTGTATCCACAGATCACAAAGATCCCATTGAATGGTTTGGGCTGTGGACATTTCCAGTCCTGTAGTCAGTGTCTCTCCGCTCCACCTTTTGTGCAGTGTGGCTGGTGCCACAACCAATGTGTGAGATCAGATGAGTGCCCCAATGGGACATGGACACAAGAGATCTGTCTGCCAGCAATCTACAAGGTAGGAATCTCTGCTATCATGCGTGATTTTCATTAAATACAAATCTCACTATTGAAAAAGCAATCTAAAAATTAACTTACTCATTTAGCTATGAGACATCAGCTGAAGCACTGACTTGCTCCTGGATTTATCCATGGGTGGCCTTAGGGCACCCCTGAGCCCTGTGGTTGAAGAGCTTGCTTCCTGTTCACTGGATACTCTCCTTGGGCAGCTGCTTTTCCTTAGTGCCTTGTGCATGGCTCATAGTGATACTGCTTCCCAGTTCTTCATACTGGAGCCTGACCCCTCCTGACTCATTCTCTGACTCCTCATCACCACTTCATGCCAGCTGCCCAGACAAGTGTCTCCACCACTGAGACAGACTTTCTCGTTGCATAACCAGAACCTCTAAGGTGAACCATACAGGCCCACAATTCCAGCCATGCAAGGGCAGACGGGACGAAAGAGTTCTTCCTGTGTGAGGCACAGAAGAACCTGTGTCGTCACGTGCAGATTGGAGGCTGTTTCTCAGGAGACGTGGGAGGCAAATTGAAGATCAAGGCCCATGGTTCGCTATGAGTATCTGAAAGAGAAGTAAAGGCACAACTGATGACCGCACTGGCATCTACAGTGCTGTAGGCTCTGTCATCCTTTAGTTCACTGCAAAAGCACTTATTGAGAGCACACCACATGGTAGCCTTTTAAATACTACCATATATAGTCCAAAAAAGGACAAAAGTGTCTCCGGCTGTTAAACAGCTTGGCTTCTGGAAGTGGACGTTGCCCACAGCATTGCAACCACACTCTCTAATCTGTTGCCTTATTTGCTTACGCGTATATTTAGTACTATGAAAATTTCCTTGGCAATTATTTAATTATTTCTTGGTCCAAATACTGTACGTTTTGCTTGGAAATGCTTCCCTGGTAAGGACCCAATGTGTATTTTCTCTGCATGCATTTAGAACAGTTGGACTTTAGTAAATGGTTCTTGTGAAAGATTCAAGTTAAAGGTCTCGGTCACCTGGTTCACACTCAAGTAAACAAAATGTGCAAGTCAAAACAAGAACCGACCCCAAGCACATGTCTGTTTTCATTTAGTTATGGTTTCAGGCGAGATTTGCAGTGGGTGACTGAATCTTAGACCAAATCATTTTCTGTTAGGTGTAACAATTATCAAGCCTTGGCTTGATAGGCCAGAAAATAAACTGAAGGAATAAAACAAACTTAAATCTACTCTGTAGTATTTATGCACATTTTAGTTGTCCAATGTACTTTAAAACCTTTGTGCAACCTTATACTTTTATAAACACACAGAGTTGGCAATTTAATACACTAGAAATTTGAACTCTTCATGTTCCATGAAAGAGATACGGAGTGTGTGTGTGTCTATGCACTCACACACAAGTAAATCAAGTTTTATTCCAAAAATAGCCAAGTTGGTATTTTAAGGAAAGATAGCAGGTTAATAACCAGTTCTGAAACATTTAATTTTAACCACTGTGCTTTCTTTTACTAATCATGAAAGTCGTATTAAAATGATTAGAAACCAAGTAATATTTTAGAATTTTCTGGAAGCCGAGAAACTCATGATGGAATCTACCTCATCTCTCACATCCTCTAACTCCAGCACTCCACAGTTGGCAGTTTTAAAAGGTTGCATTGTATCATGCACAAGTCTTCCAGGAGTGGGCTGTACAGTTAGGAGGAAAGTAGTGCAGCTGAGTCCCTAAATCCCTCTCAGTTCATAGTTGTTAGGAAGATTTCATGCTGTGCTAGACCGTGACATTTAGCATTCTTACTGCAAAGAATAAGACAGATTATTCATCTTTTTCTTATCTGTCTTAAACTTTACATGCACGAAAATCTAGAGACATATAGAGTTTCATTCACCAATACATACGCGTTAGCCTGCTTTTCAAGGTACATCATGTTCAGTGTATAAAATTCTTTGCAACTCTAGATAGGAGAGATATCAGGGTTGTAAGCCCATTATTTTGTTTCATATGTGTCATCTGATCTTGTACTTACAGGGCAATGAAAAATGCTTCAGAAAAGGAAGCGTACTTTCCTAATATATCCTGAATTTATCAGGATAATGTTGTCATATCATATAGGATTGAAGTCAATCCCAGTAAGACAATAAACTATTTATTAGTTAATCAGAAGACTCAGATAAGAAGCAGCAGCAATGTCTTGTAGGGAGTAGGAGGGCTACAGGCAATATATTGCCAGGGTATATTTGTGGGGTTTTTTTCCTGCCAAAGCAGAAAGGAGGCTTCCATTGCAAATTTTAACATTCAGGGATTTTTTTTTTCTTTCTTTTAGCTTTCCCATGTTTTATCTTAAGTGTTTAAAAAACATGATCGTTTTAAAATACCGGCAGAATAGGCCCATCATAAGCACAGTCTTTCATCTGTGACAGCTACTGTGTGGTTGTTTCTGCCCTATCCAGACAGGTAGGAGACACAACCCCTGTGGCTTCCTGCTGGACACATTTTCTGCCCATGAGTGTCTTTGCGCTCCAGCATAATGGAGTTTGCCTTCCCAGTGTTGGGAAGATGGTGTGATCCGTGGCCACTTCCTTCTTTTTCCCCTGAAAGAGTGGAGGTTAACTCTTAAGCCAAGGGAAAAATATTCGATCCAGAGAGAAAACCCAGACATGGCCTTTTGAAGCTTGCATCTAATGGAGGTTTTCTAATACTCATTTCTATTGCCAGCATGCCACTTCAACAATTCTCATTGTCTCCTCTCAAATCAACACCCAGTCTCTTTGCTTTTTGCAGAAAGCGATGATGTGTGTTGAGTGGCAGGCTTCGTTTTTTTACATAAGAAGGGGGATGGCAGCGGGAACAGACCCGTGTCAGCATTGGGCAGCTGTTTTCAACAGGGAAGGCTCCTTATTAGAAGAAGGAATAGCAGCTGTGTGGCGGCCTCAGGCTGAGGAGAGACCTTGGAGGGAGGGATGTCTTGTTCTCTCCTGCTGGATTTCTAACATAATAATAAACAGATTTTTTTCTAGCAGTTCTCATTTGGCTAGACATGGAAGAGGTAAATTTTCATGAAAGGCATAACTGTGTAATGGATTTTTATGGGTAAAATGGCTATCATAAAAGCATTAAACTAAGACTAAACGGGTTTGGTAACAAGGGTAAATTAAGACTTTGGTTTGCAATTATTTACTTAGGAAGGATGAGAATATTTGCAAATTTCAATTTTGCTAAAAGTCTTCTTAATTGTAAGATTTGCACAAACTGGGCTTTAGCAAATACCTTTGCTGGTTTTCAAGTTGCCTCTATCTTGGTGCTGTTTTCCCACCATTGTACTTTATAGCACAATTTACAATATGCCCCCCTAAAAGAGCATTTCCTTTCTCAATTGTCACAGAGCTCCCCAGGAGAAGCTTATTTTTAACTTGGAAATGTGTTTTGTTTAACTAGTTTTAACCTAAGAACAGTTATCTTGCAGACCTCACAAATGCCTAAGGCTACCTTATATCATGGTTACCAAACTTTTATTAAGAATCCCAAATTTCACCTTTAATACACCAAAAGCGAGCTTGCAATACAATGAACCTATTATGTATTAAACATTGAACATGGGGTGAAAAAAATTTAAAAACGAGATGTAAAATAATACCAACGGAGATAATTAGAAAGATTGCTAAATACTGGTTTTGGATGTTCTCCAGCTCTGTTTTTTAATTTATCTAATAGAAATAACATATTATGTGTATTAAATGTTATGCAGTATTTGATTTTACATCATGTACTTGCTATATATCAAACAGTGACTTGCAAAGAACAGTGAAAAATCTTAAGTCAGTAATAAATGTGAACTAATAGGCATAAAGAAGTAGATTAACTTGCAGGAATAAAAAAGTAGATTCGCTTATTTATTTATTGGTAATTGGCACATAGAAAGTGCATTATACATAATCAGTGAATGATTGCCAGATATCTAATGAATACCATCTATGTGTTTGGTATTATGATAGCCGCTGAATACAACTGTGTAACACAAGGCACTAAAAGATGTACTTTGATCATGTGAATTTCTTCTGTGGGTAGAGAATGACATAGCAACAAGAATGTGGCACCAAGCAAGGTATAATAATGATATTGATTGACAAAGTCAGTGGAGTTTGGGTCGGAAGTTTATCTGGAGGCCCATGATGGTGGTATAATCAATTACAAGCAAGAGTCTGGGCCCAAAGTGTCTACTGCTGCCCAGAGTGAGTCCACTCCAGATTGGCCCAAAAGACCCCTCGTTCCTACCCAGGCTGACTCTATTCTTGTTCCCATTTCTGGATCCAAAAAGAACTTGTTCCATCACATGTCAAATAGTTTCAGTGTTTATTCCAGATGCTGTGGAATTTGTGACCCTTTTCCTTCAGTTAAAATCGAATGTTTACTATATTGTGGGAGAATTTCAGATCATTTTAGGATACATAGTTTGTTTTTGCTTGCTTTATCCACATATTAAAAAAAAATAACATATTGGATTTTTTAAAGTTTTTTTATTGTCCTTGTAGGTTTTCCCTACTAGTGCACCCATTGAAGGAGGGACAACATTGACCATATGTGGCTGGGACTTTGGATTCAGGAAGAATAATAAATATGATTTAAAGAAAACCAAGGTTTCCCTTGGAAATGAGAGCTGTACCTTGACCTTAAGTGAGAGCACAACGAATACGTAAGGATTTTAAGAGGCTTTGTGGGGGGGTACTTGGAGACAGGTTTTGTTTTTGAATGAATGCTTATTACAGTTTTTCTCAGAAAGCTAATTTCTTGAATTAAAAGGGGTCTTTGGCCTGACACATTCCTTGTGCACTGGGTTCAAGCCAGCACACCCTCTTAGAAAAACAAGGGAAGATGTGAGAGGCAGAATATCTTTGTGGGAGGCCAGGGTTCTTCACCAAAATGGAGTGAAGCTCTGAACTAACTCAAACCCCCAGATTTATTGAGGAACGACACAGGCAATAGAGCTCTGCTGAGCACAGGTATTTGTTTTAGGTAGCAAGGCAGGCAAGCAAGGGATGGTGAGAGTTTGCCTGAATAATTAGCTTTTATCTGATTGTGCCCTTGGGAGCTTCCTTGTTTTCCCTGTAAGGTCCATCTCTGCCCCAGCTAGCACAAGGGCCAGTCTTCAAGACTTCCATCTCCAAAGGCAACTCAAGCAGATATCAACCCATCGGGTGTCACAAGAAACTCCACACTCATGGATTTGCTTTGTTCTTTTAATCCTGTTACAAGGATTAGGGCAAGGGAAAGGTTGGGATGGCCTAGCTGAAGGAAAGAAGAATCCAGCATTTAGGGAGTCTTTCAACCATTAATGTAACAACTCTTCAAAAAGTGTCTAGGTATATTTGAAAGAAAGACTCTTCAGTCTTCAAATACAGTATCAATAGGCTATCTCTATAAAGTCAGTAAACAGCTCAATATATATCTCCTCTTGTAAATTCCTCTGCTGAACCTTAAAAGTATAGTAAAGCCCCTGGATCACCTTTGTCAGTCTATTTTTGAGTGAACTTAAATTTACATTCAAATGATGTCTATTGGCAATGTACTGTATGGAGTATAACAGGGAGGTAGCATTATCGTTCCTATTTTACAAAGGAAATATGTGATACTTCAAGACTGGAGTATGATTTAGCAGAGGTAATACAGACAAGAAGAGCCCAATGGACCTTTAAACGCAGATTTTCTGATCCAGAACCTGTGTTTATTCTACTGTAGTCCACATGCACTCTGAATTCCATAATGAGGATCCAGAAATCATTAGTTTTTATATAGTAACAATTTCAAACAAAGTTTTATTGGTTGAATCTTTATGGCTGAACCTATTTGATCAAGTGGTTATTTTTTACTTAATAGAATTTATAAAGGGTTATAAAAAATCATCTATTCATTTTACTAAGACAAAAATATCAAGTAATGTCATACTTGTTAGCTCAATGGCAAAAAAAATCCATTCTAGAAATTCCCAACTCTTCTTAATTACTGCATTTATAAAGTAGTATCTGTAAAACTGAAACAATTTATTCTCTTCTTTAAAAACTTATTTAATATAATAAATTATACTTTTTTCAAAAATCAAGTTTATTGATTCAAAAATTATTCTATGCAAAGCTCATCACAATTTCATTATTTTTTTTTATTTTAAAGAAAAAAACACAGAAAAGAAAAACAAAAACAAAAGAGACTAACAAGCCGGGCATGGTGGCTCACTCCTGTAATCCCAGCACTCGGGAGGCTGAGACAGGAGGATCGTTGCGGTTCGAGATCAGCCTGGGCTACAAAGTGAGCTCAAGGCCAGCCTGAATGGCATAGTTGAGACCCTGTCTCAAAAAGACAAGAGCTGAGGATTTAGCTCAGTGGCCTATGCATCTATCTGGCCACGTGGCCAAGTGAAAGGTCACGAATTCAATCCCCAGTGCCACAAAAAACAAAAAAAAAGAGACAACAACTACAAGAACAACAAAAGACCCAAAACAATAACAATATAGGCTTTCAAAACACAATGATAGAAATTTAACAATGGTTGTTACATTGCATATTGTTATTTTCAAGTGTTGCTTAAATTACCAAATGTAGACATGTAAAAATGATCAAATCTTATGAGTATTAACTGTTCTTCTCCAAGAACTAATAGAATTAGTAATATAATCATTTTAGCTAGCTTATGTATATATAGACAAATTTATATTTTTTCTTTTTCCTTTTTTTTCTTCTTTCCCCATCCCAGTTATTTTTCCCCTTTGAGCAGTTTCTTACCCATTCACAGTATCTGCCGTAGATTTTAGATCTTATTTACTTGTTCAGTTTCTTACATTAGGGAGACAATATGGTATTTACACATGTGAGTCTGATTTATTTCATTTATGAGTATGGTCTCAAGTCGCATCCATTTACTTATAAAAGCCTCGATATGATCCTTCGTTATAGCTGAGTAGTACACCATTATATAAAAATACCATAACTTTTTTTATCCATTGCTCAGTTGATGGATATTTGGGTTGTTTCCAAGATTTGGCTATTACAAATTGTGCTGCTATAAACATGGGTGCACATATATCTGTGGTATGTTTTTGATTCTTCTGGGAAAATGCCCAGAAGTGAGATAGCTAGGTTGAAGGGAACCTCTAATCCTAGCTTTTTGAGGATAAACTCCACACTGATTTCCACATTGGTTGCACCAGTCTACACCCCCACCAACAGTGGAGGAGGATTCCTTTTTCCCTACAGCCCTTCCAGCATTTGTTATTAGTTGATTTCTTGATCTTGGCCATTCTTTCTTGAGTGAGATGGAATCTCAGCATTGTTTTAATTTGTATTATTTTAATGACCAATGTTGAACATATTTTCATATATTGTTAGCCATTTGTATTTCTTCATCTGATAATTTCATTATTCTTTAAGTAATTTAAATGTGGAACAAGTAGAACCATAGAAATGTACTTGTTGATATACTTTGATAAGCGAAATTTGGCCTATTTATGACTATCCCATTTTTATAGGCTATAAAAGTATCTTTACTTTATTTTAAATACCCCAAACCTCATTTGTACAATTTTATAGGCTTTGATTATTATGCACTTTTTTTGACTGTGTACTTTTCAGTTGGTGAAGTCTGCATTGATGAGGTCTAACATTTCCTGTTTTCTGTATACACGTTATACTACAGCCAGTATGAAGTGCAAGAAGTAGAATTATGTAATTTTCAGCCCTAATTCTTACCACAAAACTCTGCTTGCTATTCAAAATAGTTAGCTCACAATCTGAAGTTAACATCCCATCAAAAAAAAAAAAAACTGCGCCAGAGAATACCTATGGATTTGTAATACATAAAACTGCTTTTTTCCAGGTTGAAATGCACAGTTGGTCCTGCAATGAATGAGCATTTCAATATGTCCCTAATTGTTTCAAACAGTCGTGGAACAGCACATAGTACCTTTTCTTACGTAGTAAGTCTTAAGCATTCCTTTTCTCATGAACTAAGATGTTAGTGTTTTACTTAATTTTTTTTAGAGTTATACAATTAACAAGTTATGTTTTATTTTTATTTTTATCTCCTATTCAGGATCCTATAATAACAAGTATTTCTCCAAGTTATGGTCCTAAGGCTGGTGGCACTTTACTTACTTTAACTGGAAAGTACTTGAACAGTGGAAATTCTAGACACATTTCAATCGGTGGAAAAACATGCACTTTAAAAAGGTGGTGTAAATTTATTTTTTCTTGTATCTGCCAAGTCAGATTAATACATATTCCTAAGAAATCAAGCCAAGTTTGTTCTTTCTAAAGTGAAAAAAAATCTAGGTGCTTATTTGTTGTTTACTGTTCTGCTGTCAAGACTCTCAAATCCACCTATCCCCTTTTGCTGAATTTACTACTTTTTTTTTTATTTATTAATCTCACTTTTGAGTTTTGTTTTTCCATTCACGCTCTGCACTGTTATTTCTCAAAATTCTAGCAATATACCAGAATTTGAGGTTCTGGTAATTGACAATAAGTTAAAATGAACATTTCCATCAAGATTTAAAATTAGAAGTCACACTGGGGGCAGGGCAGAAAGATTAGGCTTGGAAGGTTATGTTTCTGCTTCTTAGAGTTGAAACAGATCAGTTTACTTGAGGACCAACAGTACTTTAAAGGTTGCTTAAAGCACCAGATGTTTTTAAGTTAAGGATGGCCTTTCAACAACATAGTTCGGGATCAAGTCAAATGTAAACAGCCTACACTAGAAAGGGCTTTTTTTCTAGATCACCTCAGGAAATTCCTATTTAGACACCATTAGGTTATATCCTTTGATTTATAGATATAATTCTAAATGATGAGTACCTTGAAAAGCTAAGGTCCATTTTCTTATTTTTTGTTCAGTGTATCAAATAGTGTTCTCGAATGTTACACACCAGCCCAAACCATGTCAGCTGAGTTTCCTGTTAAGTTGAAAATTGACTTAGCCAACCGAGAGACTGGCAGCTTCCATTACCAGGATGACCCCATTGTCTATGAAATTCACCCAACCAAATCTTTTATTAGGTAAGTAAGAGCTTCTGATCAGTATGCAAAATAATGGACCTAAGGATGATTTGACTGTAGAAGAGCAAGAAGAAGTGCATTTTTATTCCTAGCTTAGATGCTGTTACATTTCTTTTGAAGACTTTCTTCCCGGTTCCGTGGAGAAAATCACATTCAGATTCTGGGTACAGTTTGACCTTATCAGTGCTAGTTCATGCCTACAAGCATTTCAAATTAAATTATATTTTAAATAGATTACAGTAAAATAGTTCATTGTGACACCATAGCATGCATGCACTTGTATTTATGGACATGTTAATTCTGTTATGGCCACAATACCCCAGAGTAGAAGCACCTTTTTTCTTCATTCTTGGAAGAAAAGTGTCCCATGTGCCCTGAAAGCCAGGAAGAAGAGTGTGTTTTTGTTCAGCCTGCTTTCCATGTAGCTTTTTCCTATACCAATCTCCCTCAGAATCAGTATCTCATTGGAGCCAGTTCAATCTGCCCTGTTTCCGTTAATTCTATCAGTCTAGCAACAATAGTTAATGTACATTATTCTTTGTTTTTAGACAGAAGAAATATTTCTTTTGTATATGTGGTGAATAAAAATCCAAAGGCTTTCTTTAGTTTATGAAATACAAATTTTTAAAAATATTTTCAAGTGAAATTAGTTGTTTCCAATGAAGAATTGCCCCTCATCTTCCATTTGACTTCCATTTGACTATCATTTTCTTTGTTCTGCTTGGTTGGGTTTTACTCTGTTTTGTCTTGTGTGTTTTTATTATATCCAATGGCATGGGCAGCTATTTCAAAGGTAACAAGATATATTATGGTAGCCATTTTGGATTTACTATTATCTTGTTTTGAAGTCTTTTATTGTGTTCATTGTTTTGGTTTTTATTAGTTCTGTTCTGTTCTGTTTGATTTTTACTATGTCTGAAGTTATGGGCAGCTATTTTTAAGACAAGAGGTATTATGGTAACCATCGTTGATTTCCTATTATCTTGTTTTGAAGTCCCTATCACTTACACTGTTTTGTTTGGGTTTTATTCTGTTTTATTTTGCTTGGTTTTATTCTCTTTAAAATAAAAATTTTTAAAA